>BLKR01002544.1:0-190444 GCA_011170035.1 Teleogryllus occipitalis
AGGTGTATCGTGGTATTCAGGGTCCCATGGCAGGTGTAGAATTTGTGCCTCTTCCAGGGTTCTTCAAATTAGGGTGGTTGCCATTTGCTTTAGCTGGTGTCACCTACATAGCGCCTTGTTAGTGGCACTCATGGCATGTGCCATGTCTGCCATACAGTAGATATGACTCTGGATGCTTGGGAAGATCCCTGGTATTCCTCCTTCTCACCTTAGCTGTGAAGTTTACTCTAGGAAAGTTTGTTAGATTTGTTGCATAAAGTGTACCAGTGTATATTTTTCTTCATAAGCTTGATCACCTACCTTCAGAGTTGAATGTGCTTATGAATTAGGATTTTGAATGTGCTTATGAATTAGGATTTTGAATGTGCCTATGAATTAGGATTTTGAATGTGCCTATGAATTAGGATTTTAGAATGCATCTTGTGCATGAAAATTTGCCATTTCATGCTTTAATGAATGTTGTTGTTTGTTCCATTCAGAAATTGTACAATATGCTTTTGAAGAAGACAAAGCTGCTAAAGCAAAGAAGAAGGAAACTCTAGATAAGGAAACCTTGCCAGCATACTTGTCACGCCTGGAATCTCTAGTAAAAGAAAATGGAGGTTACTTTGTTGGGGGCAAGGTATATGAATATTATTAAATGTTGTTCTTTAATTGTGTAGAAACTTTGTTCTCGTTTTTTACTGAGACTATGATAACCATGACCTCATTTCCACAAATTAAGAATAATTTTGTAATGTTTATATTTTCATTTCAGTTGACTTTGGCAGACTTATACCTTGCAGCAATTCATGAAACATTTACACATTTCCTTGGACGCAATCCCTTTGCTTCTTACCCTGGTCTTCAGGGCGTGGTAGACAAAGTGTATGCTTTGCCTGCCATAAAGGATTGGATTGCAAAGAGACCTAAGACTGATCTGTAAGGTCGAGATATTCTCCTGCTATGATGATGATGATGATGATGATGAACATGATGATGATGATGATGATCTATTTTTAAAATTTGTTCTATTGTAAGATTTTTTTTTCTCAAAAAATCTCATTGTATTGAATTTATTTTAATGTTCATAAATGATAAGATTCTGTGAATAAAAAATTATTGTAGAAATGTATCTTAATTTTTATATGAAACTTGGAGTTTGTTTGGGCACAACCACCTTAACTGAAACTCTTCCAATGCTACAACTTTTCAATGGAATAGAAGATTCAATTATCATCAATTTAAAAACAGGTCTATAGTTTACAGCTTTTGACAGACATTAATATAAGGAAGTGTGCACAAGCCAGCAGAACATGCACTCATCTGTTTGCACATGCTCACTATGAATTTTCAAAATTTTTTTATTATTTCTTTAATATTAAATTATGCATTGAGAAATCTTAAGAAGTATTAGTATGTTGTTATTTTTCAATAGGTTAGTTTTTTGTGTAAGATGATTCTTGGTGAATAAAAAGGTGTAGAGGTTTTCATAAAAATGTGTTTTACTTTAATAAAGCAGAGCATAATGCATACAAGTAATGTCACAAAGGTTTGGGTTAAGATTTGTTCACATGAGGGAGGAGAGAGGGGGCAATAAGATTTTGTTTAACTGTACAAAGACCACAATATTCAAACCACTTTCTGTTCTAAAATATTTGTTTTGATGTTTCTGAATTCTTTATCAGCGATGTAGTAACAGAAAGTTAGCTTGTTGGAAATGGACATTAGTTCCTGAATTCATTTTTCTGCATCTTTAATTTTTAGCAGATTTTTCTGCTTCTATAATGATACACTACACTACACACAATTTCTAAAAGTTTCAAATGTATCATGTCCATGTGAACAAGCTAGGATGTAATGTCGGTACAGTGAATAATTGGAAAGAATATTTTTCCTTTCCCAAAAATTTTATTCTAAGGATGTGGTTAAAGTTTTATGAACAAGCTATTTTTTGGAATTCTTACTTCATTTGTAGCTCCTAATCTGTTAATTCCATGACATAGATACAATTGAAATAATCTTTATATACATATGTTATCCCTTTCTTAGTTGGCTTAATTAACAAAACCTTATATGAAATTTTCACATTATTTGTTTTTATTTAATTTTTCAAAAACATTTCAACAATGTTGATATATTGCCATCAGGCTGTGAAAATAATAACATAACAGAAGAATTAAACTAAAAGAAGATAACCAATTATAAAATTTAAATATTAAAACATGAATTCCTTACTAACCTTCTATTATGAATATAAAAATTTCAAAATGTTACTCAGATGGTGTAAACGTGTTGAATTTAACCACCACAACTGTGGACACCATTGATACAAATTTAACACTTCTTAGATAAATGAAATATTTACTAATCTACAAAAACATGTCCATTAATTACAAATTATAATAACACTTTTAATTTCAATGAATTACTCGAAATAAAAGTTGAAGCTCACCTTTAAACTCAAACATTTCTTTCATACACAGACCAACTTTGTTTCCACAAACAATCACTTGACCACTGAGCCACACTCAATTAATCAACTAAATGTGTTGTTATATTTGAAAATGAAGGAAGGGGAAATAAAGTGGGGGTGATTTCAAATTTTTGTCGAGGTTCTGTTTTTTGAAAAATTAAATAAAAACAAGTAATGTGAAAATTTCGTGTAATGTTTTGTTAATTAATCCAACTAAGAAAGGGATCATATATTTATGTATATAAAGATTAATTCATATGGTTGGCCAAGAAGAAAGAGTTTAATTCATTTAGCACTAGATCTCATAAAGTGGTCATTAATCATAAACCAAATTTTTGAAAAAAATTTACAAATACTATATCAACATAATTTCCTTCATGAAGAAATTTTCACAAGATAAGAATCCCTCAAGTTTCCTACCAAGCCTTCAACCAGAGATAGTTTGTTTAATTAAAACTATCAGTAAGTACTTGATTTAAGCTCTCCTACAATTTCTAATGGCCTGCAAAATGAATACTTTAATTCCCAAATTTATAGAAAGATTTTTTCCTGAAATATAATTTAATAGTAGTAAAATAAATAGCAAATTCTGTAACAAAATAGTAAATCTAAAGAAATGTTAACAATGTCAATATCAAACAAACATTACAAGTTATTTCATCTTAAAAATAAACTATTAAGAAAAGAATTTGAACTTAAGTGGTATCTGCCAGAAACTACAATAAAATATTTTTATGATACTCAAAGAATTTGATTGAATAGATTTTACCAACACCAATGCCAAATCAAATTTGATAAATTTAAGAAACTTTTAGAGGTCAGGAATCAAGTATCACCAAAACAGGACTAATATGTTTGGACCTAAATTCTACAATATTTCGAAGATGGACATTCCTGAAACTGGTAGAAACTATCTGTAGGTTCCAATTTTGCTTTTCCTAAGGTTAATAAGAATAAGGAGGAAGTAACCATGAACTTCATTAAAAAACTTGGAGTCTAACCTTGACAAAACAGATGAACTCTTGAGATGAGAAATTCGAAAAGCGTTGTATAACTCCCTTCCATTATATGTTAATTTACCTTCAAGACTCACATTAGAAGACAAAAATGTTAATAGAAAATTGAAAACAGAGGAATTTCTTAAAAGTAACAAAGATTTAATTGTAATACCATGTGATAAAGGAGGCCGCAATAGAGAGACAAAATTATAATAGTAAACTAGAAGATAATTTTATCAATTATAGTAATAATTTAATACTTCCCAAATATAATCAAACAAATCAATTAAATAACATACAAATAATAATCAAAAGATGGAGACAACTAGAATACATACATACATAATAAAACATAAATTTATTTATCTCACTTTAACTATGCCAAAGCATATGGTTTTCTCAAAGTTCACAAGGAAAACTTTCCAATAAGACTTGTAGAAACATGTAAAGATTCAGCCGAATATAAATTTAGCAAATTTTTAAACAAGGTTTTTAGTCAGTTTGTTCCTTTCAGTTATGAAAATGCAACAATAAATAGTTCAGATACTGTTCGAAAGATTATGAAATTGAAGTTAAATGAAAAACACAGATTGGTATCATTTGATATCGTGCATATGTATCCTTCAATACCACGTGAATTGATTTATGAAGCAACTGATGAGATATATGACATGAATATGACACAAATTAAAGTACCAAAAGATGAGATACAAATAGCCATCAAGTCAATATTAAATAATATAGTATTTTAAAGTTTTATGAGAAAACATATCCAAAGACAAGGCTTCTCAATTGGAAGGCCATTAAGTCCCAACGTTGCGTAAACGCAACATTACATGAATATATTTTTTTAGAAAAATGATTAGATATAAATTTGTTCTGTGCCACTATCGCAGTTAGAAGAAATGCTATTTGATCAGTTTTTGCACTTTTCATTCATATCCGAGTGTAAATTTGGCTTTGTTGATTTTTGAATCTTGGAGATAATGTAGTGGATTGTGTTACCGATATTCAGTTTTTAATTTAATTATTACACAATATTTTTTTTACTGTATATTACTAGGCAAACTTGCTTGAACTTTCTTTTATTGGTTTAGAATATTTCTTATGTAGATAAGTTCTTTCATAGCTTATTATTGATAATTTACAATAATGTTGTGTTTACGCAACATTGGGATTACTTAATATATGATTCGAACATGACAGAACAAATGCAATTGGAATGTAATCATTGAGTTACAGACATGTAACTACTGTTTCATATATCTGTTCCTAATATAATTATCTGATCTTGGAGATAGTGCTTTATCCTGCATTGTTGCATCATTGTATAAACAATGCTTCAAGCGTAATTATTTTTCTTCTACAAAAATTCAGATTATTTCAGGAATGATAGCCGAACATAAATGCCTCTGTCAACCACTGAACTTATTTCAGTGTTGGGGAAAGATGTTGACCTGCTGTGCGATTCATGCTGTGCACAATCATGGTCTGTGAGGTCTGGAGGAAAAAGAAGTAGAAGAAAAATTGATTGATTGTGCAATTGTCAACTCATGGACAATATACTTGTATAATATTGTGACTGAAGAAAATATGTTACAACTATAATTTCGCTCTTACTTAGCCATGACTCTAATGAAATCCGAAGACTGTACAAAAGGAAGTGAGTGCAATAATTAGTCAATAAATACACAGGGAACTGAAAAATACCATTTTGGTCGACCCACAAACACTTCCCTACCTAAAGAAGTATGCTACGATGATGAAAGGATATGGTATAGAATAGGAGTACCTCTATGACGGATACCGAAAGAGGTAGCTCAAGGCATCACTTTGTTATTGCAGTGCCTCTAACCGTGAGGTCATAGTGTTCAAGTCCCGACAAAGACAGGATTTTCGGCATTAGCTACATAGCTAGGTCGAGTTCAGCCGCCGTCCGGAAGAAGATTCGGCCCGCCGCTCTCACCGGTGGTTTTCCTTGGTTTCTCCGAGCAAAACCAGGCAAATGCCGGAGCAGTATCCTAACAAACGGGTCACGGACCGCGATCATTCCTGCCTCATCTTTGTACTAGCCTCCCCGTTACTTGCACTCACACTACCACGTTTGCCGGGAGACCGGTCGGGAGCTTAGAGCTGGTCCTGGCTGAGTGGGTGCCCCGCTAGTGGGAGATATCTGCTTGGGGAAAAACCCCACATGCCGACAGGTAGGTCCGCGTCGGATCTCGCCATCCATCACGGGAAAATTACCGCCAAATCCCGTGATAATAATCATGCATTACATTTAGGAGACTAGTGAACTAGCCCGGAATCAGTCAATCATGATGTAGAACACGTGATCAGGAGGGGGAGAGACCAATGCCAGAAGGAGGTACAGATTGTGCAAAAGCACTACAAATTAAAATTGTAAAAAATAACAACAAATGTTCGTCTTCATTCAAACTGTTTTCAGTGGTCCCATGTCAAGATGAATTGATATACCCTAAGATCCCAAAGTTATGTATATGCAACATTTTGTTGTACATTGACCACTAGTTTTTAAAAAATTGTAAATAAGTTTTTATCCTTTCTATTGTAATATTAGAGTAAATACATAATATTATTTTTTTTAAATATTATTATTTCAATGCTCAGTCCTTAATGGGTTAAGAGCTATTTTTGCAGAGCTAGTAATGAGGAAATTGGAAAAAACTGTTCTATCAGAAGTCAAGTTTTGTTTTACCCTACTACGTTGATGAAGCAATTTTGATGTTAGAAGAAGATGAAATAGAAAAAGTTTTTGCTTGTTTCAATAATGATCACCCTTCTATAAAATTTACATTAGAAACAGAAAGATAACAAATTGAATTTTTTTAAATTTTACTGCAATTAGGAAAGAATAGTGTGTTATCACTGTCTGTTACATTAAAAGTATATATTCAGGACAAGTACTCAACTTCAAATCAAAACATCCTATATAAATGAAAATATCTATCATTGACAATTTAATTGACAAAGTCCTTTGATTATCAGACAAACAATTTTACTCAACTAATTTGGAGAAAGTATTTAGATTGTTAATGAATACCAATTATCCTTTGAGATTTATGGAGAAATATATTTGCAACAGGTTAAAGAGTAAGTTACAAGATGGAAATTCTTCAAAAGTTAACTCTGACTCCAACAATACTGATAACAATTGAAATAAAATATTTTCTAATCTTCAATTACTCATTAGTAGGGAATGGAATTTATTGTTATTAATTAAAGAGGTAAAATATGTACCTACATATGTGTTTATTTTTTCCAAAATATGGAAGAAAAAATTGAAAATGTGTAAAATAAAAATTTGTATAGAGTTAATAATCCCTCTATACAGGCATTTTACGAGCACAGAACGTCGCCGATCAGATTTCAACAAGGATTTGGAGAGTCTGAAAGGAATTTCTACCTGTACAAAAGTAATGGAATATTAGTTTCTTTCGACAAATAAAATATGTTCGTCCTATGTACAATGTTTACGAGAAGCTACTGGTCGAAGGAATAGTAGTACCACTGTGTCAATAATCGATCCTAGACTTGGGAGGGGACATGTCCCCCCCCCCCCGATACTCCAACAACGCGACAAGAAAAGGATCTAAAAATATTTCTTAGTTTATCGAGTTACGCATGGGATCTATGAAACATGAGCAAGCTTACGATAAACATTTCTACCGCTTCACACACATTCTCTTATCCTTGATCCGGAGTGCGGAGTTTTCAAGAAGCAGAGGTACGTGTGTGTGGGGAGAATTTTGACAATTCATGAAGACAGTCCGTTAGTCATCGAAGCGCATTGCTTTGCTACATAAGAAAGATATTTATTTATTTAGTCAAAAACAGTAGTAATACATTGGCCAGGAATACATAGTAATTGCACTGGCCATAGTAATAACAATAAATAATAATAATAATAATAATAATAATAATAATAATAATAATAATAATTATTATTATTATTATTATTATTATTATTATTATTATTATTATTATTATTATTATTATTATTATTATTATAAATTTTAAAAAGCGAGAGATTAACATTTCAAAAACTAGATATTTTCGTTTCCGAATTATAGAAAACTTATTTGTAACGGTAAACGAACGAACAGATTTGATTTTTCTACATTGCTAACAAAATAGAAACTCACCCTAAGCTCTACTACCACTACAAGCAAAAAGAAAGCTCAACAAAACGTGCGCATAGTGAAGCTACATTTACGTTCAGAAGCAAATCAAGGGGCCATCTCAGCATTTGCTCAATGGATCAGGGAAACTGGACAAAAACCCGATCGAGATGGGAGTCATTGACCCGGAAGCTGAAGTACATTACTTATTACAGGCATATTAAATCTTTTTTAAAAATTATACTTTGCACATGTAAACTAATTCATTATTATATATCATTGTTTTGTTAAAGTAAACATTATTTTTCTTTTTGACGATCAGTATAGTCTCTAATTGCATAGAAACAGTTTGGCAGCAGAAAAGATTTTACTTTTAACTTAAATTTATGTACCAATTTTAATTGTTTAATTTCATCTGGTAATGCGTTGTAAAGTAAAGTACATGTATTGTACGTGGATTTCTTGTAGTGAGCTGTTGATAATTGATTTGTAGTGAGCACTTAATGATCGTGATTTTTACGTCGAGCGTTGTAACTATAAATATCAGTATTACATGAAAACATGTGCCCACCGTTAAGTAAGTCAGTTTTGACAAATACTACAGATTCGTAAATAAGTAGGCAAGGCAATGGTAAGATTCCAAGCTCAACGAAAAGAGGCTTGCAGGGATCACGTGGATGGCATTTCGTCATGATTCGGATAATTTTCTTTTGCAATCTAATTGTCTGGGCACTAAAGGATGAGCTTCCCCAGAATATTATGCCATATCTCAGACGGGAATGTACATTTGCAAAATACACGCAACAAGCTGCATGAAGGCTGACAGAATTTGAAAGAATTCTGAATGCGTCACATAATGAGCTTAATTTAGTGTTTAATTCTGTTATATGTACATTATATTTGAGAACTGTATTTGACTGAATTGACAGACCTAGAAATTTTACCTTAACATCAGCTAATTGCATATTGTTCATTTTCAATGGAGCCTACGATTGACGATTTGAAACGCAAAATTGCATTGAGACAGTTTTTCCTTCGTTAAGTATTAATTTGTTATTACAAAACAAATTTGAAACTTCTGAAATTGTACTATTTATTGTTTCTTTTTTGAAAAGACTGTATGTCACATCCGAAATGTTCCGTTTTGACGTATAAATATATTAAAATTTAACGAAATATGTAGTAATAGGTAAAATATGTAAAAATATGTCATTATAATATTTAAAAATATGTAAAATAAGAATAGTTCTAATTCACTCCAAATGTCTTGTAAATTCTAAAAACTATTATTGAATGCAAGAATCTTGTTCCTGAAAAAGTATGTATTTACATAAAAATCCGTTCCCTACTCATAAGGTTCACTGATGGAACTACTACTCGCGCAACTTTTCTTGAACGATGACCTTGCTTTCCCCTTCCTTGAGCAAGAAACAGTTGGAGGCAAAAGCTTGCAGCGAGCACTGATGAGAACATTCCAAGCATTAAAACTTCGATGGCGCGAAACAGAAGCTAGTCAAAGCTAGATGCTTTCGTAGTAAAGAACTTCTGTTAAGCTTTATTATCAATATCTAAAGAAATGGCTGAGGCAGGTCCAGGTCCTTCAAGGGAGGCACCTAAAACTCCTATCTAGTGACCCTGCTGCTGCCTACCCAGAGCGATGACCTGGCCGCACGCGTAGCAGGTTGACTTTGATTTTCCGGAGGTTAGCATTCTGTAAAGTGTGTCTAGTGGCCGACGTTGTAACGAATACCCCCACTCCGCCCGCTCTTCTTCACTCCATCGTTCAAGAAAAGTCGCGCGAGTAGCACCAGGGTGCAGCGGGAGCAATGCGCGGGGCCCCGGCTCCGCACGCCCCGCGCCGACGTCTTGGAAGCTAGCAGGACCAATTCACCCAATCACAAAACAGTATTGCTAATATTTTACGCCTTTTTGCCGTTCTTAAGATATGAGAACAAAAAATCTGCCGCGGATCATTTTCTCAAAAAAATCGAGGTTCATGCTAACTTCCAATGGAAATTAGCAGAACCACATATCTAAATCCGCTAATAATGTAAGTAAACACACCAAACAGTACTCCAAATTTGCCGCTTTTTATTTATAAACGATTAGTGAGGAAATCCGTTCAACTTTTTTTTTATTAATGATTAGTTTTAGTACGCGTTTTGTGTAAATTATGGTGTAGAGTATGAATTGCTTGACAAGTGATTTCTTACAGGGAGCGTTTCGTTTCTGCTTTGACGGCGCTCGCCATAGGAACGTAGGTGTTATTTTTTGTTTTTTGTAAATATCTTTTGAAAAAATGGAGATATCACTATGATTTCTTCACTAATCGTTTATAAATAAAAAAGGCAAATTTGGAATACTGTTTGGTGTGTTTACTTACATTATTAGCGGATTTAGATATGTGGTTCTGCTAACTTTCAATGAAAGTTAGCATGAACCTCGATTTTTTTGAGAAAATGACCCGCGGCAGATTTTTTGTTTTCACATCTTAAGAACGGCAAGAAGAGCGTAAAATTATTAGCTATACTGTTTTGTGATTGGGTGAATTGGTCCTGCTAGCTTCCAAGACGTCCGGCGCCGCCGCAGCCGCCGCCGGCCTGGACCCTGGAAACTGGCTGTTTGTCCCTTGACTTTGTGTGTGTGTTGTCGCGGAGGGCCTCGCGTTCTGCTGACCCCAGATCAGAGGAGCCCGCAAGAGTGTTTGTCTAGTGTATGGTCGAATATGCGTCCCTTCGGGACGTAAAGGGCAACCGGCTGTCGGCTGGATAAAGCCCCAGAAAAAAGAAAAAAAAAAGTATCCGTTGGCGTACTTTCTTCGCCGCGCGGGTACCAATGTGAGTATTCATTTTCTTTTAATAATCAGGATTTTTTATTTATTGATGTAATTAAACTATTGTAATTTATTTTGTTTTACATTAGGAACAATGTAGAGATGAACAATTTATCGGAAAAGCAGATAGTGTGTGAATTATTACACGAGAAATCATCAAAAGACGAAATTTGCGATGCTGCAAATGATTCTGACAATGAGGAAGAAGTTGTAGTGGCCGAGAGTGAACATGACACGTGTCCTGAACTTGATTATGCTAGTGATTATTTAAGCAGCGATTTAGAGTGTAGAGATGATTTCATTGGCAAAGACAAGGTTACAAAGTGAAATAAAACACCGCTTGTCACGTACTTTACAAAAACTGGAAGTCGTGATGACCAACAATAACTACAACAAAGTTAGAAAATGATTGTCACACTTGCGGAGAAGCAAAAAACTGCTCTACTGCAATTATTACTACACTTACTACTAACTGGTGTTACAAATTTTCTAGCAACTAACATATTCTTGAAACCATCAAATGCAAACATTGTTCTGAAGACTAATGTGCTAATTTTATATTATTATTTAATTAAATTTGTAATGTGTATAAATTTCAAATATAACTAAATAAAAATTACATCAAAATTCAATGTTCATTTTTCTAACAGAATAGGTTTCGCGTTCAAAATACACCGCACGAGAACTTATGTGACAAAGCCAAAGTGCCAAACCACTAGTATGCATATATAGCCTGGGCGCTCCTGCCTCCGTCTTGTTATATCTAAACGTTTCGCTACTGACCGCTGGCGCGCTGCTCGCCGACCATTCGGCGATCATCGGCTACTGCATGTAAATATACGGAGATCTGAATTACAAAACAACTTTTCGATTGGTTGGTTAGTGCCGGGCGCGTCAACAGCTTACGTTATAAGTCCCGTAAGTGTGGTGTATATTTTTTCTCGGGAGATGGCGGTGATCTTCCCCCGCTGGATGGCGAGATCCGGCGCCGACTTACCATCGGCTAGCAGGGTTTCCCCTTAACCAGGACTCTCCCACCAGCGGGGCACCGCCCCAGCCGCACAAGCTCTAAGCTCCCGACCGGTCTCCCTGAATATGTGGTAGTGTAGTGCATGTTAGTGTAAGTGTGTGTATAAGGGGAGAGGATAGGACAAGGAAGAGGAAGGATAGATCGCGCGCTGTCCGTGGCCCG
Source organism: Teleogryllus occipitalis (assembly GCA_011170035.1). NCBI lineage: Eukaryota > Metazoa > Arthropoda > Insecta > Orthoptera > Gryllidae > Teleogryllus > Teleogryllus occipitalis. The sequence goes on from BLKR01002544.1 coordinate 11,621, forward strand.
TTTGTTAGGGTACTGCTCCGGCATTCGCCTGGTGTTGATTGGAGAAACCACGGATCAGAGCAGCCGGCCGCTAGAATTCTCCTCCAGACAGCGACTGAATTCGACCTAGCTGGAAAGCTAGTGTCGAAAATGCTGCCGCCGTGGGGAGTGGGAATCTAGGACCTCCCGGTCAGAGGCGCTGCAGTGACATCAGTTGAGACACTGAGCTACCGTTCTCGGTCATAACGAGGAATAAGAGCCCAAAGTTGTAACTATTTTACCCTTGATAATAGATTTTATTACATCGGAGCGAATATTTTGTTAACAATCCTTCAATATATATATATATATATATATATATATATATATATATATATATATATATATATTGTAACGATACCGAATATTATACCCCGGCTCATCGCACACAAAATGTCGCGTAATCACGCACTGGCGCTTTTGCGTCTTTTCCTGAGCCGCGGGCGGCTGATTCGTTACGCACAACTGCTGTCGCGACATCTCGGCGCCAAGCAAAAACCGAGGGACTGTGTTTGTTTTCGCCAACGCCGACGCGGGTCTATCCCTGGGGATCTAGCTGGGAAGGGGGGCTGCGCAGTTTGGAAACTCTGGGAGGGACCACCTGCGTTTATTTACGAAAAGTGTGCGAGTGAGAGCGCCTCATGGAAAATTCCGCTCGACACACCGACGAAACGCAAGATATTATTGGACCAAATTTAAGTAAGACGTAGGAACCTTTTGCCAATAGAAGCACATTTTGTAAAAATTTTGGAAACTTCTAGAACATTTGGGAAACTGGGGGGGAGAAAAGACTTGCGAGCGCTGGCATGCGCCGAGCAGCCAGAGGTGAACGGTGCGAGAGATCCTGGTAGGCGGAGCAGAAGGGTAGGAGAGGTGAGCGCTGAGGTGCGCTTAGCCCGCAGAGCAGTAAATCCGGAGAAGGGCAGTGTCCCTTTGTTTTAAATTGAGGACGAGTAGTTCCTCCTATTGCTCATTTGTCGAATATATTCTCTTTTGATCTCTGCCGATCACGCCCGCGTCGCCCGTCACAATTCACGCGACGAGTATAATCGCGTTACTGGACACCTGAATCTTGAGCTGTCGTCGCTTCTGGGTCGTCGCTTTCGTCATCTTCATCACGCCGCCGCCGCCGCCGCCGCCGCCGCCGCCGTCGCCGTGGCCACGCTGCGCCACCGCAACCACCGCTGACGCGGGACTCAAAGGGTCTCCCCCGACACCCACGGGACACGCCGCCTGGTGTGAGGTTCGGCGACCTGTAGAGGTTGCCCACCCCAGCAGACCTGCCTGCGAACGGTGACTGTGTTTTGATTGTCGAGCTGCGGCAAGATCTTCAGTGCGCCCTTCAGGCGCGACGCTTGTTTAAAGAAACTCTTATCAAGGAAGTGCTCGCCGCGCATTGGCGACTTCCTTACATTATTAAGTTCCCTGTAATACATTAGTTTTATAGCATAAAAATAGAAAAAGTAATTGCTAAGACCTTAATTTTTTGTATGCTTAAAATTTAAGTTTTTTCATTAAAGTCCATTTGTGTTCTCAATAATTTTATTTTAAATTCATCATCATTTATTTTTAAAAATCCGTCCATCTATTCTTCTTTACTCTACATGCTTCCTGAGCTAGCCGGCCACACGAGCCGAGGTAAGCAAAGGTAGGTCTGGGAGACCGGGTTCGGTGCAATATATATATATATATATATATATATATATATATATATATATATATATATATATATTAGGGTAGCGATCAGAAAACAATGAACACGTGCACAGAATAAATAAATAGATTTTTTATAACAAACCTTACTCTCATTCGACATCTTATTAAGCAAAGCTAAAGCATCAATTCTTTTCACATTTCACACAATTAACGGACGCAATTTAAAATGAAATAATATAAATTTAACAAATAATAGAATGAAATATGAAATAATATACCAATTTTAACTTACTTAGCATCCAACTGCGCAGTTTCACAATTCATTTTATATTCACGAACCGCAGTAAATTGGGAGCGGGCGACTATTTTTGTCGCCAAATTACACAAAAATACATAAATTTTCAAAACATTCAATAAGACCTTATTTGAAGATCTGTTTTTGATGAACACATTTATATTTAGAAAAAAATATTTATTTTCATAATTGTAGTTATAGGAAGAGGCCGAATAAATTTTGAATTTTGCAATTTTAAAAAAATCAAGGTTTTCAACGAAAATTAGACCTGCACCATTCTTTTAAATGTCCTACACACTATCCAACAACAAAATGTAATAAAAACGATTAAGCTATTCTTTTTGAAAATTCGGAAAATGTCCCATGGGCTTCAATGAAAGTATCCCACAAAATGAAAATATCAGTTTCAAATTGAAGGGGCCGCGACATCAGCCAGATAGAGAAATTTCAGTTCGGGAGGGAATCGGCTGAACAGTTTAGCCGCTAACGTTGTTCACAGGTCGACGGACGGACATTTGCCGTAATTGATTTTTGGGCATCAAGGACCCACAAAACATGGATACTGGCTACACTACGTGCTAGAGGATTTTTACTCTAAATTTACTAACTGCATTTATTCCCTTCATTACTTGGGCCCTGTTAGAAGAGTTTTCTGCGGAAAATTCGCCGTTTCCTCGCGCAACATACGTAACTTTCTCTCTACGCGGTAGCCACAAAGTAAAAATCAGCTCTTTAAAAATGTCATGTACATTGGTTTGAACAAACGAGTTGATTTCGCTTAATTAGTGAGTGAAATTTATGCAATGTCTAAAAATATTATTTTCTCAAAACCCGCACGAAATATTTTCATTAAAGTTTCTCCTCCTATTTAACAGCGTATGGTAACGAAATAAAGTAGTTAGTGCTACAGAATGACACACACATTCTCATCCTACTTAGTTTTCTAATCTTTTTAGTTTGGACTAGCTTTTCCGGTAGGCATTATTCTCTTAAAGGCTGCCTTCGGTTGAAGTTTAGAACTCGGTACAATCCAAAGAGTATATGCAACTTAAGAAAGTCGTTTAAACCGGCACTTCGCGCCGCTCCGGCGAGGGGTAAATCTACGGTGGAGGGGACGAGGGGTGGTTAGGCGATTATAAGGGGAGGCAATTTCACCCTAGTATCTTGCCGGAGCTCTATTACTAAATAGTACTGCGATCGGGGTGGTGTGTCTGTGTGATAAATCTTGTAGTGTTTTTTCTTCAAAACGTATTTGCAACTATGCAGTTTGAACTTTCGAGGTTTTTTTATAAAGTGCTTACTGACGTGCTTTGTTATAAAAGTGAATTGGTAATTATGCGATGGATGGATTCAAGGATGTTGTTCATGGTGAACTGGAAGGCCGAAGGCGCGAGCCTCTCCGTGACTTTGATCCGGGCGAGCGAAGCGAGAAATCTTGCCTTTGGAAGTAATTTGGCATTAAAATGCGGTGGAGACAAAGTGTATTAAGGGATAGACATGAAAATCGCCTATCGGTAAGTTCTATTCATTTCTATCAGAGCGCTTAGCGTAATTTGAGAGAGGGCTTAAGGAGACTCCCTCCTCTGCCCCCTGCCTCCACTCCGCCGCCCCTCTAAGGGTGAACCGTGTTCTCTACTTCAACCCTGCCTTCTTTTGTCGCCCCCTAAAACAATTTTTTTCACATTTTCTCAATATGTATTTAAATATCGTTTAAACCATTTTTTTTCAATCATATTTAGGCATGAATTCATACGAGCATCGCGATTATCGATTTTGTTTGGGGACACTTTTCACCTCCTTATTCGGCTCTATCCTTTAGTTTCTAACGTACAACTCTTGCAGATGACTGCGTAATTTATAGTATTATTAACTCGGAGAAGGACGAGGATATTTTGCAGCGAGACTTAGACAAATTATACATCTGGGCGGAAGCAAATGGAATGGAAATAAACAGTTCAAAGAGCAAGTCCATCACGTTTGATGGGGGACGAAGTTAAAATGAAACCGCGTATAAATTGAATGTTACACCTCGAGTCACGTCTTGCAAATATTTAGGAATACAATTAGACTAAATTGAGCTGGGAACATCAAGTAAATTTCGTTGTGGGGAAAGTCTGGAGCTCTTTGCATTTTGTTATGCGGATTCTGAAAAAGAGGTGTGAGAGCCAAAGGACTAGCATATGTGACGTTAGTGCGACCCGTATTAGAATATGGGGCGATGTGTTGGGACCAATACAGAATTTTGCAGCAAAAAATCTAGAAAAGGTTCAGCGTAGAGCATCAAAATTTGCTTTCAGGAGTATCAAGAATAAAGAAGTATGATGAGTGTGTAAGAAACACATTAAAAGTCAGTGATCAGCAGTTTGGTGAAGTGAAGTGAAGTGTGGTGAGGTGGAGTGCTATGAAAGCTTGCACCATGAAATGTTCATTTAATTTGTAAAATTGGTAATTTTTGTAAAATGTTGTATAGTTGTTAAGTTCTATAATGTTTAGTTAATGTATTCTGCCATCAACTTCTCAAACTTATTTGCAGAATTAGTTATAAATCTAATCAAATCTAAGTAAACTAATGAATCTATCGACTTGAAATTTAAATACAATATATTCACTACCCATGGGACCGACTTAGATATCCTAAACGACTGATCGGGAGAGGTGGCTCAGGGCATCAACTAATGTCATTGTAGTGCCACTGACCGGGAGTGGGTTCCTAGGTTCGTGTCCTGACGATGGCAATATTTTCGACCCTAAACAGATAGCTAGGTCGAGTTCAATCGCTGTGTGGGGCTGACTTCTTTGATCGCTAGCTTCTCTGATCAACTTCAGCCGAATGCTGAGGCACTCCAAACGGGCCACGGACCGCGCGCGATCTTTTCTTCCCATTCCTTGTCCTATCCTACCCTTTACTTACACACACACACACACACACACACACACACACACACACACACTTACATACACCACGCTACCACCCATGCCGGGAGACCGGTCGTGAGCTTAGTTTGTCTCGGCTGGGGCTGAGCCCCTATGGTGGGAGGGACCTGGTTGGGAAAACCCCTCTAGTCGACGGGGATTAAGAACATATGCTAACTGTTTATCTTTGTACAGCCGTGATTTTTGGAATATGAATGCCGGAATATTTTTTCTAGAGCCTCAAATTAGCCTTAAAGTTTGAGTAGGATTTTCTTTTTTTTCTAAGGTTTTTTGATTTTGGTGTTTATTCGCTCATAAGGACGTATGTTAAGTGTTTCTGTTTGTACATTTTGTACACTTTGTACTTTTTGGATTATGAATACTGAAATAATTTTTTCCCCTAGAGCCTCATATTAGCCTTAAATTTTGGGCAAGGTTTCATATTTTTCCGAAGATTTTTTGATTTTGGTGTTTATTCGCCCATAAGAACGAATGTTAAGTGTTTCTCTTTGTACAGTCCTGATTTTTAAAATCTGAATGCCGTAATATTTTTATTCCTAGAGCCTCAAATTATCCTGAAAATTTGGGTGGGTTTTCATATTTTTGAATTGATTTTGAGGTGAATTTTCTAGTCGGGCGCCGCTAGCCTTGGTCTAAAGCTAGAAGCGCCCATGATTTTGAGAAATCCAAAAGAACCTAGAATTCGGGAATAGAGGCTTTAGCCTTTAATTTAGGATATGGTTTGGTTGAGATTGGTTTGGTGTTTATGTGGCCCCAAGATGTGGACATCGTGAGTATGCAGAGCTCCCCGCGGGAAAGACGCGGCGTCATCCTGACTGTGGCGTTGCGTCATTCGCGGAGTGGAAGCTGCCTGAGCGGCGGCGATGAGTTTGCAGGAGTCGGAGGAAACGTTTGGGGCAAATGTTAGAACGTCTAGAACTGCACAAGATAACAATTCGTAAAGTCATGTAGGTTATATATAAGAAGAGGTCCCATCTTGGATTGTGGCAGTACGTAGGAGCTACACCGTTGTTGTCTGTTCCTCACCTTCAGCAAAGATGGCACCGAAATATAAGGTCACATATTTCGATATTATGGCGCTCGCGGAGCCCATCCGCTACCTCCTGTCGTACGGTGGCATCGAATTTGAAGATGTACGAGTGAAAGGAGAAGATTGGCCTAAACTGAAGAATGGTGAGTGACAAACACGAATCAAAATCGTCACAATCGGAACTGTAATCTGCAACTTGCAGTGACTTCAGCTAGGAAATAGGGAAGAAAAATGAATGAGCGATTTACTCATTGAATGCAAAAAATATGTATTCTAAAGTAATATTTTGAATGACCAATAGATTTTTGTTTAATATTGATCAAAATAAAAATGTTTTATGGAGAGCATTTCTCGTTCATTTTTAAAGTTTTTTTGTAGAATGTAAAAATATAGAATTGAAAAAATCAATTGAAAATTCGTTAAAACAAATGACGCCATAGCTTTACAGTTGTCAGACGATTGCTTAATTTTGTTTTATCTTAAACCTAATTGTCTAGGAGTATACTTCGTGGCAATACATGCATATTAAAATTACTTGTACCCATGACCATATGTAAACCTACATTTTATTCAATAAATACATCTAATTTAAACAAGACTCATAAAATTCAAATATCAAGAAATAAACAAACAATTGTTTGACTAACTGTACCCAAGCGAGCCAGTGGCGGCACGCCAGATAAAATGAAGTGCCGCCAATTCATCTATTTTTAGCGTGCATCACACGCCTTTTTCTTTCTTTCTACATTTTTATTTTCCTACTCAGCATTTCCTTCTCTTCTGTATTTATGCTTTTTAACCGTTTGTACTCGTATACATCTATGTGTACAGATTTACAGATTAAGATTCGGGTTAACTTTCTGATATTCCTATAGTTTTGTTATATTCACTTACAATAGTTCTTTTTTTTTTCATATTTATACTTAATTAAATCGAACCTAAATAGATTTAAAATGGCACGTATTTATTTACAATATACATATATACATTACATTTTTATATCCAGATGCTCTACATTTATACATTCATGAATTATATTTACATGCACGGGAGGACAATTTTTATACTACCGTAGTAAACTTATATTTTTGTAAGACCAGTTTTATATGTTTTTTGGTTTATTGGTGTTTTATTATTATTATTATTATTATTATTATTATTATTATTATTATTATTATTATTATTATTATTATTATTATTATTATTATTATAGTCATCGACCCAAATGTTTGTCATATTTTGGGCTGAATAAAGCTTAGTTTTAAGGTTTGTTACAATTTATTGAACACAAAATCGAAAGGAAATATTACTTAGGCCAGATTAATCGAATGTGGGGCCCAATTATCGCTCAGCTGCTAAAAGATAGACGCATTCGTTTAAATGATTTACAAACTTCTTAATGTCATTAAAAGGAGTAAGCGAAGTTGGAAAACTGACTTTGCTTGCAAACCACGTTGCTCCCTACATCTCTATGCATTGAATGAAGCCGAAACATCCAAAGAAGATATGCCTAATCTGTCTAATTTGTCTAATCTGTTTCAAACCTTAGAATGGAAATTTTGTTTACATTACATGTAATTACATTGCATTACGTGTAAATGTAAAATACCGCCAGCTCTATCTATATTTGTAACTTTTTACTTTTCCCTGTACTATAGTAAAGGGAGAAAAGGCAGTGGAATCTCGACAGTGCGATCTTGAATTTTCGTTTCTGGTTTACTGTTTTCTTCAGCTGTAACTTCGCAACCCCGACAAGATTAAGGTCTGTTAGTATTGTTCCAATGATAGTGAATATTGGTGGGTAGCTTGCGGGTGTATCTCACCCGCAAATGTTTACCTGAAAATCGGGATGTCTGTGTGGAAGGATGGGGTGGAGTGGGGTGGAGGGGCGGATGAAGGATGAGTCTCGCATAACTCTGTCAGATTAGAAGATTTTCAGTTGAAGCTTGTTCAACACACTAGGTGCCGCCCCGGGGATCATTAGTTATTTCTATACGGGACATTGCATTTGGGGACATAGATGTACGAATTTATATGTAATTATGTTAACATTTTATTTTATTTATGTTGCAAAATCCCTTCAAGGGCCTCCTGCTTCACCAGGGTGAAAAGTTGGCTTTCACATGAAATTGCTTTTTCACAAAATTACACAAAATGAAATTACACGCAATTACACAATTTAACACAAAATGATTTTTTCTCTGTTTGCATCAAACTGTTCCGCCAATCTTCCACTTGTCTCAGTCTCTCGCTTGATATTTACTCTGAACCGATTTCCACACTAAGCATATTACAAAAACAAAACAAAAACACACTCGAAACCCTACAAATTACTTTATTTTCCTCTTTGTCACAAACTCTTCGGTAGATGCCTTCCACTTGCCTTTGCCTCTCGCTTCTCTTGAGCACGTGTTTTCAAGCTCGTTCTCAAATACATCACTCCATCTTCTGCGCCGTCTACCTGGATTTCGCCAGTCCGTTCTTCGGTCCTATACTGCTGCTGCATGAGCCCAGCGTTGTGGTTGTTGCCTCACGATGTGCCCGCACCAACTCCGTTTCAAGCTTGCTGCTTGCGTAGCAGCATCCAACATCACAGTCCTCTTCCGTAACTCCTCATTTCGAATTCTGTCTCTCAGGTTGGTTCCCAAGATTCTTCTTTCCATTTTCCTTTGACTTCTTTGTAATCTTGTTACTTGAGAATTCGTTAGTAACAAAGTCTGAGAGCCATAAGTGAGAACAGGAAGAATGCATGAATCCATTACTATCTTTTTAATGCGAAAGTGTACTTTTGAGTCTGTTAGTATGACAGTAGGAATTTATTCCAAGCTAGGGATATTCTTCTGTTGATTTCTGGATTGGTTCTGTTTTGAAAAGAAACGAGTTGTCCAAGGTATGTATATTCTTGTGTAAATTGTATCTGCTTGCCATCCAAGGAAATAGGTACTTCATGATAGTTAGTCATTACTTTTGTCTTTTGTAGGTTTATGCGTAGAACTGTTTTTATTCATTGCTTATTTAATTCTTGTAACATACTTTCTAATTCTTCAGCTTATTTTAGCGAGCAAAACAATATCGTCGGCAAATCTTAGGTTGCTTAAATATTTTCCGTCTATTTTAATCCATTTCAGTGAACGGAAGATTCTTTCCAGCAAACACGTGAAAATCTTAGGCGAAATTGAGTCTCCCTGCCTCACTCCTCTACTCAAACGAAATTGCTCTCCCTCTCGTTCTGTTTGTACTTTTGCGACGCTTTCTGCTTTCATTTCTGATAAAATTCTAAGATATTTACCTTGAATCCCTTGTATTTTCAAAGCTGTGATAATTTCGGAGTGTTCTTCAGAGTCAAACGCTTTAGTAATTATAGTCTACAAAGGCTATGTAAAGTTTCAAATTGAATTCCTGTACTTTTTCAATAACTTGATTTATTACCTGGAGGTGGTCAGATGTGAAAAAGCCTGCTCTAAAACCAGCTTGTTCTGGTGGTTGTTCTTCATCAAGTCTCCTTGCTATTCTTCTGTTAATTATTATAGAAAACACTTTGTGTAAACTTGACATGAGACTGATTGGAATATAGTTATTTAGGTGGGTTCTTGTGAATTAGGGTGATAATGCTTAACAACCATTCATTTGGAAGTTCTTTCACTAGTCTATTATTAAACAAATCTGTTATTTCTTTCGCTAGTTCTGATACCCATATTTCAAATGTTATTTTGTGATTCCATCAGCTCCTGGGCTCTATCTTAATTTTAGTTTTTCTATAGTTGTACGCACCTCGGATATAATGATAGGAAAGCATTGATCCTCTTCGTCTTCGTTAGTTTCTCCCTCTTTCAAATGTAGTTTCATCTGGAGCTTCACTTGTATAAGTTTTTAAAATAAAGTGTTGCAGCTTCAACAATTTCATTTCTTGCTAAGATTTTTTTCCTTTGTCTTCAACTCTCAAAATCTGTCATTTTTTAATTATTTTCTGACAATTTAGACACATGTGGAGCTCTCAATTATTCTCTCAATTAATTTTATTTTATGCTTTCTCATGTCTTTCCTTATTTCTTTAGTTTTTGTTGATCTTCTTGTACTCTTCTGCGCAGGTGACCGACGAATATTTGTACTTTTCTAAAGTATCTCTTCTCCTCAGTAACTTGTGTCGTTACTAAACTGTTTCGAACTATCATTTCTTGTCTTTGATAGTGAGGCCTTTTCTCCTGCCGTGATTACGTTTTCTCGAGCTTTATACTGCATCTGGGTATCCTTATCTTCTTTTGCTTTCATTTTTGTGATAATTTCTTTCGAATCATCCATGTAATTAACTACTTCAAAATCGTTCTTAGGTATATTTTTGTGTCCGTATTGTCGTCTGTCTTTTGTAATTTTCACTCTGATTTCTACTATTCGGTGATCAGTCGTGAATTCTGGTAATGAGGTTATGTTGACGTCTGACACCAGTTACACAAGGTCTGTTAGGATAAAATCTATTTCATTCCTTGTTATTCCATCTGGGGAATGCCACATCATCTTTCATGTGTTGGCATATAAAAGTAAGAATTAACTATTTTCACGTTCTGGCCCTCTGCAAATTGGATTAATCTGCGTCCTCTATCGTTATAGTTTATAAAGGTGAAACTCTCTTGTGCAGTCTCTTCTACATATTCCTTCTTTCCTATTTTTGCATTAAAATCCTCGATGATAAAATTCATTGACGATCTGTACTTGTTTAGAGTGTCATCCAAGATTTCGTAAAAGGATTCATTTCCTCTTCCGAGTTCAATGTTGTAGGTGAATATACTTGAATTACTGTTATTTTGTTCTTCTTTACTTTTAGTTTTAATATTGCAGTTCTTTCTGTTATACCCTCAGTTGTTCCTATATTGGAAAATATATTTCAGTTTTGTCCTTCAATTATTGCTTCTCCCATTTTTCGTACTTCGCTCAGACCTATTATCCCGTATTTTTGCTTTGATATTGCATTTTCTAACTCGAGTTCTCTTTTCTCAGTTCATGTCCGGACATCGATCGTGGCTAGGATTAGTGCATTTGAGTCATATTTATTTTCTGGAATTAATATGTTTGGTTTTGTTTTCAATTTATTTATCTTTTTTCCGATATCAATTGTAGACCTTTTTATGAATCTTCTACATATACTCTGTTCTAGTTTTTTTTTTTTTTCATTTCATTTGAAGAGTTGCCCCAATATTCCCACTTCCCGCCTATTTGTATTTTTTGGTAGCCTTTCTTTACAGATTTTCCTTTTATTCATTCTTCCTGTGCCATTTTCCAGATGTCTGATTGTACATCTCTCTCATATTTTGTAAGGACACTTTCTATGTAAATATTTTTTTCCTTTTAACTTGTTATTGTTCTTTAAGTCTTATTTTATTCTAGTTCTTATTTTATTTGAGATCATCTTAATTATTTAGGGGAAACTATTATTTCATTCACTTAGAAATTAAACTGAAATAAATTTAATTTTGCAAACAATGATGATACATCCTTTTTCCACTGTAACACTTACATTAACTGTAATATAGACACGAACAAAAATATTAATGAAACATTGTACAAAAGCGTTGCACAAAGTGTTCCTTCCCACTTACGACCATACATTCACTGACATACGAGTGTTTTATGAAATATATTTTAGAAATATTTATTCTTTTTAATGTAAACTTGTGGTTTTGCCAGTAACATCCAAGATTGGGCAAAATACTTTATATTTTGTATTTAAATACTTTGCAACTATACTTTATAAATAAATATTTAAATAATACACACAATATATTAGGACTTGATGTGGTTTTGTTTGTACCATACATGTTCAAAATACTTTAAATACGAAAAATTCTGTAAATATATAATAATTTTGTATTTACAACAATGTTGTAATTGTCAATGACAGTAAATTAATAATTGACAGTCATACACATTTCTGAACAATACCTATTGTAATGTATTGTAACAATATGTAAAAACATTTTCAAATATAAAATGATATAAAAAATATGTCTAAGACAAAGAAATGGAATTTTCTTTTAAAACGAATGATTTTCAAACAAATCACCTGACAATAGAACCCTAGTTGGCAAATGTATAAAACCTGCAAAGGACAACATTCATTCAACTGACGTGGATGAACAAAACTAGTGTTATAACGAATAAACGATTTTGTTATTTAAATTCAAAAATACTGTTTTTTAAATACAAAATGTATTTAAAATAAATACAAGTATTTAAATACTTCCCAACCCTGGTAACATCCTCATTCTAGACAACTATTGAATAATAGTGTGGTGATTATTTATGTATGGAACTAAAATACAATGCATTTCAGGTACACCTTTTGGTAAAATACCTTTGTTGGAGGTCGATGGCAAGAAAGCTCACCAATCAATTGCAATTGCTCGCTATCTTGGAAAACAAGTAGGCCTGTCTGGTGCTGATGACTGGCAGAACTTAAAAATTGATGCCACTGTTGACACAGTAGTTGATCTCCGCATTGGTAAGCAAATGTCTGAAATAATGGAACTGTTGTACAAGATATGAATTTAACTGGTATTTTAATTGGTACTTTACAGCTGTTTTTAATGCTGTGTTTGCTGATGAAGCAACTAAATCTCAGAAAAAAGAAACACTTGAAAAGGATACATTACCATTTTATTTGGGACGATTGGATAATCAAATTAAAGAAAATGGAGGTTATCTAGTTGACAAAAAGGTAAGAAATAAATCATCATTGAATAGCGGCATTCTTCCGGTAAAAAAGGCCAAATCCTTAACTATTAATTTAAAACCTACTCCAGGTTGAAATCAGCTTCCTAAGGAGCAGTTCTGGTGACTGGGTGCCCCTACAATACTCTCTGTAAAATATAAACTTTTCCCAACAATCCAATATCTAGCAAAACCTATTGTTTTAAATAATGTAGGAGTTTGGACAAGTTCTTAAAAAGATGTATTGAAGCAAATATCAAAGTTTCGAAAACTATCGGAACGACCTGTATTTTTACAGGTCGTTCCGTTTTGCCTCACATCCGTTTTATCTTGATTTTCTAATTTATGCGTTTAGACCGTTGCTGTGCCTGTATCGTTTCGACATTCACATCACAATGCACAGCAACGTCTACAAGTAGGCATGATTTGTTCTCCAAATCCCAAATAGTGAGGATTTGTTGTTGAATCAGAATTATACACAATCCAACAGAAGTCGCGCGTTTTGGTGAGATTTCGAATCACGTCAGAAATGTCTTGGGAACTTACAGGGCGTTACAGATCTACCAGTACAGGTAACTAGAGACTCTATCAAGCAGTGACGAATTCTGAATTATATTATTGAAGTATACTTCACTTTATGGAAGCTACCTCTGCCATGGTTCTCCTCAAAAGTGAAATCTACATATCATACATGAATTATGAAGAATTGAATGTTCTTACCGAGCTTACAGGAAGTTCAGCTGCATTTGTCGCGATTTCTTCAGAAGTCACTCCAAAACCGCTTGCGTAAAATGTTCAACATCTTTACGCAGTTTACAAAGTAACTGCTTTTCAATTGACATCACTGACCGCGAAGTTTTTTTTGGCCCATGGCTAATGTGTAGTGAGATTTCACTCTATTCAAGGTGGAAAATGTTCAACTGAAGTTGCCTTTGTGTGTAGTTACAACTATACATGCTAATTTCTATATTTCCGGCATGGCCCACGTCAAGTCTCTCTCGTTCATGATTTTACAATATGACTAATCTTGATCTTGAGACAAGTAGACAACTCTCAATTCATTTTTCAGGCGTATTGAATCAGTTTGAAGCATAAGATTTCAAAAGCTTTGAAAAAATATGATCAGGGCAAGATTCTTTGTAGTCCACAAATTTTGCGGCATCAAGAAGGGCAATGAAATTAAAACTTTCAAAACGGAAAATCTATTTCTTATCTGATTGAGTCCATTGTCCAAAATCTCAATGAAAATTCTTCTGAATGTGACTTCACTTGGTTCGCTAGTTTTCCTTTTCTTTTGCGGATGTTCATTTATCACCTCAGAAGAAATATTTTGCCAAATGCTTTAGAATTCTCATTTGAGTTCCTCTAAACATTCCATAGCTTGTAGCACATTAGAATGGCAGTATCCAATATCCAAGATCTGTCTTGTAATATATTGAAAAGAACGTCAGTAAAGTATTCTCACGTTCAAGGAAGAGGACGGAAACTTTACGTTGTTTTATGATCACAAAGCTAACCAAACCGGCACCAACCCGCTGGAACTTCACCTCCAGACTCGTTAACACTGTGCAATATCAACGGGAGAATTTAATATATATTTATTTGAACATCTGACAGAGGCAGAAAACAATGGTGATTGGGAACCGTCAGCATTTCTGAAACCATGTTTTCTTTACTTTTTTAGCCAATTGGATACAGACTTCTTCCTTGAAACATTCTCAATTCTTTATTACAAAAATGTATTTTTTTGACTTGTCTCTCATGTCGTTAATATTTACATTAGCAGCAATGTGTCTCATTATTACTGTATTAATGTATATATTACATTTTTAATGTACTCATTATTGTATTTATGAGTACATTTGCTTTAAATAATGTTATATAAAATTTCTGGAAAATTAGCAAATGTAATTTTTTTTAAATATCTCTCAGCCGTTAATTTGCATATTTCCAGCGATTAGTATACATTATTTGGGAGAGGAAGTGCTTCAAAAGAAGTTTTTCGAAAACTCATTAGCTTCCTGTGAAAAAGGACTTCAAATTTTGCATTTACAGTAGCGCTTAAACGGCATTTTCTTAAAAACGGCTCTAAATTTTTCAATGAAATTTTCCATTTAGGGGGTTTTACTCTTCTTTAATATCTTAAATTAATATTTCGATTATTGTAATATTAGGAAACCGGAAAGTTGAGAAATTTTCCAAAAAATGTATTTTGGGCGGCGATAGATGGCAGCTGGCAAGAGGATGAGGCATTACCGTAAAGTCCTGCCGCACCAAGGAAATTAGAAAACTTTACTACGAGGAAGTCGGTGCCATTCTGTAGCACCACTAGTTCAGACCTGTTACCTCGCGGTCGCATAATGCTTTCAGCCTTAGTAGACCGCGACCACTTGTTTTCCTGGGAATGTAGAGGCGTGCAATTGCTGATTTAGGGCGATGCATTCTGTTCTTAGTGAGCATAGTGCGCCCCGTTGTGTTCAGGTTGTCAAGATCTGTTTGTGATCAATTGACAATTACAAAGGAAAAAGTCAGCAGCGTGATGCTCGAGGAGTTTATAGCTTTTACATTATTCTTGGAAATCCGCTCCGTTTCAAGAATTTTGCGAAGGCGGAGCCTAAACATATTTTCTAACTGCTGTTTGCTGTCTCTGTGATTAATGGTAATATTTTGGTTCAAACCTAAATTCTTGTACTGTGAAGTGGTTGTAATTGTCCAGGAGCGAGAAAATAAAAATAAGTAGTTACAAGTAAATATTATTTGAATCTTTGTTTCAGCTCACTTGGGCCGACTTACACCTTGCTGCCACTGTGGACAGTGTAAATGGTGCTTTAAAAACAAACATTACAGCCAATTACAGCAATGTGGGTTCTCTGACGGAGAAAGTATGGAATTTACCTAAGATAAAGGAATGGCGTGCAAAACGACCAAGTGCCTCCATGTAATTCTAACGTTTGTAAATAAATACTTAATTTGAGTTTTAAAAATCTCTTTTCGTGTATACATATATCCACCTGTCCGTCTCCGTCTGTAGGTGCCGTCAGTTTGGGTGACTTAGGCACGGCTTGTAGGTACACGGTCGTTTGGGTGATATATATTGGGTGACTTACGGGAGGTGATCAATAGTTCATTCGAGGTCTCTCGACAAGAGACATCGATAGACGCAATTTTTATAGCCGGTTCCTTCTAAGATATTCTGGAAGAACTCTAGAAAAACATTTTTTATTGTTTGGAGGTATGGACTATTATGTGAGCCATATGTTGTCATAGAATCACATAAAAAAAAGAACCATTTCAATAGGCCGGAGGAAGGAAACACAATGTGGTGTATTAACAAAAAGTATGAAAAGACATTACATACTGTCAAGACATCACAATGATTCGAATTCCCAGTAAAATCGTTAATATACTGAGTTGGGTTTTACTTTACCATTATTCATTTTTTTAATGGGGGAAAATAAAAATATCTATTTAATATTTGTTGGAGCTGATTATTCAATGGCATACAATACACCGTAAATTTGAATAAGATAACTTACTTAAATATTAAATCAAAACGCTTTCAAATTTAAAAGAAAAGAGAACATTTTCTTCAAAATAATAACAAAAAACTTTGCACAATTTTGTTTATAAACTGAAAATACAACTGTTGGTTAATTTAACAATTTTCAATAACAGTACATAGACTTAACTTTATCACATTTCTATTAATATAAGTCCAATTCCATAAGTATATTCCATTATGTCGACTCTCTCAAATATTGTAGTCCATTTACTTCTCCATAATATTGCATTTCGTACACCCAAATTCTCCACTGAGTAACGCCACTTTGACTAAAGTGCTCTCTAAAACTTTTTCGTCCTCACTCCAGAAAGGACATTTTTTCTCTGGTTGTTAATTCCTCCCGCCTTCTTAAGTCGACCATCTCCATGACATCACATTGCCAACCCGTGATTTTATTCTAGTAGGCCGTGACCATACATTGTATCTAGACTTGAAATATGAACGAAATATAACGCTTAATTTCGACTAGTTACAATACAAAATAAAATTAAAAATATAAAACAGAAGTGGATATTTACATTAAAATTAAATTTTAAACCACTCAAATCACTTCATATTTTAAAACTTACGGGAGGTGATTAATCTTACTCTATTGATTTTCGATCAAAAACTCTAGATACCACCAATGCTTACATGAATTAATTCACGTTTGAAGTACCTACTATATTTAAAGGGGAAAAAATATAAGCTAACCTGTAGTTGGAGTGTTTGGAATATTCAGTAAGTCAAAAGACAAAAAAATGTAATAAACATTCAAATTCTTATTCTCTACGTTGTAACGTAATTGATGAAACACAATTATAAAGGTAAATGAAAATATCTACGCTGAAACGTAATTGCATATTTTTATAATTATTTTCAAATACGACAGAAACATATACGTTTAAAGACTTATGTGCAAGTAACATGTAATATACATAACACTTATTTGTTTAGTACTTACTTTAAAACTTATTTATTCATCACGCCATTGAAACAGAACAATCCTGATCCTCCAAGATGTACTACAATGTCTGAATATAATAATCTGACCATGTGCTGAACCACTTTCTACAGAAACATCTTAACTACATTACTTAATCTGATGTGCTAGATGCTATGTAGCTTGAAATACGAATATTACAAACAAAGCGCTCCCAGTATCTTTTATGCCTGGACATTAAAATTTTAGAGAAATTCATTTTCCCTGTAGAAAGAAAATGGATGAACTCATAGATTGGTAGCGATTGGTATGCAAACCAACAGTATAGAGTAGCCTTAAAAGAGTTTCATTCCCAAAACAGTACATACATACGTAACATGTCTGTAAAAGATGAGGTTGTTTATTTATAATATACGCCATGGCTATATACAATTCTGTATATAAGTACGTAACATTGTACATTCTACTACTATCACCTTCTAAGTTACAGAACTGTAACATTCTACGTATTTTCACTCACTCTCAACCTACCTCAATTTTTAAATACTTTTAAACTAAATATTTTCATTCTCAAAACTGTTCATGCCATTCATGTACAATTGGTAATGCATGTAAGTTTTTTTGTTTCGAACTTTCAAAGAGTACTATTCACAAAATTGCCCCTACGCATTCTTCCTGCACATGCCAATGAAGCCACCACAATTGCGCGCGACGCCATGTTGGTACAACCCTCCTGGCGAAAGTTACGCGACAGGCAAGCACAATATAATTATTTTAAATAAATATTTCGTAAGAGCGAATATTTCATTCTCTGAGACCGGGAGGTTCTAGGTTCGAGTCCTGACGGCAGCAGGATTTTCGACACCAGCTTGTCAGCTAGGTCGAATTCAGTCGCTGTCAGGAGGAGAATTCTAGCGGCGGGCTGCTCTGATCGGTAGTTTTCCGTGGTTTCTCCGATTAAGACCAGGCGAATGCCGGAGCAGTTCCCTAACAAACGGCCACGGACCGCGCGCGATCTTTCCTTCCTCTTCCTTGTCCTATCCTAACCCCTTACACACACACCTACACTAACATGCACTACACCACCATACATGCCGGGAGACCGGTCGGGGCTTAGAACTTGTCCCGGCTGGGACGGTGCCCCGCTGGTGGGAGATACCTGGTGGGGGAAACCCCGTTAACCGACGGTAGGTCGGCGCCGGATTTCGCCATCCAGCGCGGGAAGACCACAGCCCCCTCCAGACCAAAAAAACGAACTACACTTATGGGGATAATGACCATAGTAGTTGACGCGCCCGGAATCACTAACAATCAATCATTCTTTGAGATAGTTCACTACAAAGAGCATAATAAAGAAGGGTTATTATGATAGCTGTGCAAGCAAGATTCTACTAGTACATTTAAAATTCAATCATAAAAAATTACTTTGCTAGTGTCTAGTAATAAAATACAGAATATATTTCTTCCTAATTGTCACTATTTAAAATCGGTACACAAAACCTCCTATTGTTTGTATTTAGGAGGTGCTTTTATTTGTCACATGGTATTTCTTTGGGAGAAGGCAAAATGGCATATGAGAACTAGGGGAAAATCCATGTCCTCGAAACGTCACTGAACAAACTATGAGAAATGAAAAATAAAAAACTTTTTAGTTTAAAATTAAGTGATTCTGAGTTATTTCATAAAGTTTTTTAAAACTGTCACAAAATCTGTGTCCAAACTCATCGAATACGATTCAATGTAATAGTGACAGACAATTTCCTGTTTTGGTGTATAATATTTATTGGCACCTTTACCTTAAGATTACAGCTAATTTTAAGCATATTATATTAAAATGATAACAAAAGCCTGAGTGTTACATAATTCGCAATGACCTTGTAGAACTATTACTTTAATTCTATTTGAGAACATCAATTGAAGGGCAATATAAATAACATACAAGTCATAAAATTTCACCATTTATTCAAACTAAAATATAGTGAATATACATTCAAAGTGCAGATCTCTGCAAGGTTGCAAGTACTGCAGAAAAGCTATAAAAACCTGGAGTGACAGATCCTGTCTTTAATCGTACGCGAGCTAAAGACGTGCCATCAAAATCATCACTTTTAAAATGCACTGAACATAAGGTAGAACAAAATATTCCGTAATACATAATTGCAGCACAATTAACTTAATGCATTAATATAAAATAATATTTTCATGTTTATAATAGCGCCGAAATCCTCCCCCCCAATAAAATATCCGAAATCCGCCTCTGAGCCCATTTCCCTACCTCGCCTGACATGTAGTACATACGTAGAAAAGAGAAATCAATGCAATGCCCCAGCGGAAAGTGGCGGTTATTCGACAGAAAAATCTGGTATTGTGGACCCTGATAACAAACTAGTGGGGCTAGAATGACACACACTATGTACACGATAATTTTAAAAATTTCGAAACTTTAGTTTTCAACGGAAACGGAACCTGCGTCCCCAATGTTATAAGCGTACTTTTCTTTATTGGAGAAAAAATTACAGAAACAAATTGGTGTTATTTTTGCATTTTATTAAATTAATTCCCTTCATTTCAAGCAAAAAGAAAAAAAACAGAGCTTCTCATATTTTTAAAAAATTATACATGATTTTCTTTAAATATCTAATTTTTAAAACAGATTTCATTAAAGAAAAATCTCTATCAACAATATTGTAGTTTTGCACTGGTTTGCAATATTTCTCCAATGGAACAAAGTACGCTTATAAAAACGGCGCACGTGCGATTTTCGTGGTACTCTTTGAATCCCAAAAGATACAAATCGGGTTAAGTTCGTTTAATTTGCGAGTACCTCGGTGCTTTTCAGTTAATATTGTATTATTTGTTTAGTGTTTGTATCCAATTTGAGACCTGTAAAGTGGTTTATCCACTGCTAGGATGCAATAACTTGAAAGAAAGAAAATGAAGAGAGGAAGTACGTGCAATTGTAGCCTCATAAGATGACGCATGTCTTTTGCCTTAGAAGCGGAAGTCATCGACTTGAAGAGAAACCGGAAGTCGGATGGAGCTTCGGGGCAAGGCGCACAAGTCGTTGCGTCATCACGAGAAAGAAGGGTTATCGGGGGCCTGCGCTTGTCGCCGGCGGATGTCGCTGCGCCTCGCCTCGGCGCGTGCGCCTCGCTCCCCGCCCCCGCCCCGCCCCCTCGGCCGCTTCGGGCCGCGCGTCGCCGCGCGGGAGGGGTCGCAGCCACACGCCGCGCCGTCTCTCCCAGCGATCGGCCGCTCCTCTCTCTTCTCACAGGTACGCTTCCAACTCAACGGCGTCCTTGCTTCTCTTGCCCTATTGCAATATTTTCGAGTCACATCTGCGCTCTGGTATGTAAATAACCGTCTACTCCGATTGTAATGAACTTCTGGGGACTAACATTTTTGGTTCACTATATCCGATGATGTTAAAATGAAACCGAATGTCTTCGTAACGATTGGGTTTATTAATATGGAAATATGGCAAAATACATTGACAGCACGAACTGAAAATTTAAATATCTTTATTTGTCCTTACAAATCAATATC
The DNA here is from genome assembly GCA_011170035.1 of Teleogryllus occipitalis. Taxonomy (NCBI): domain Eukaryota; kingdom Metazoa; phylum Arthropoda; class Insecta; order Orthoptera; family Gryllidae; genus Teleogryllus; species Teleogryllus occipitalis. Next base: position 32,286 of record BLKR01002544.1, read on the forward strand.
TTTTCGATTATTTGCTTCGTACTTTTTCATTAATAATTTCTCTAGATCCGTCTTCAGAGTTCGTGCTCTCTCCACAATTGATTTTGCATTGTTCTGTGTGTGTATCGTAATGCAGTCGTGACACCCTTCAATGCCTCTTGCCCTGTTAGAATACCGTCCCACTCTCCGAAGGCCCTTTTACTCGCCTAATAAAATACGAGATGCTGACTGTTGGAATTTGTGGAACTGAGGCGACAAATTCTTTTCCAGAAGGAAATTCATTTGTAGAACGTTGTATTTCCTACGTTCACTATAGCCGAGGTTCAGGTTCACTATAACCGAGTGTTCTTATGTTTATTTGTAACGTAAGTGAAACGGGACCAGTGACTTAAGTTCACTATAACCTAGGGTTCACTATATCGGAGTTCACTATAACCGGAGTCGACTGTACTGTACAAATTTCCTAAATGAATACTGGTAAATACCAGTCAATCTATGTTTCTCTTTGAACTTTAAAAATAACGAAAACAATACTTTTATTAAATTGAAATTTGAATATTAATTGCAAAGTGAACATTTTCCTAGTAGCTTCACACTTTTACTACAGATAATAACTAAACCACGCTTGAAGTTTTTGGAATACCCTCAACATGAATTTTTCTGGGGGTATAGGTTCTGTACTAGAACGGATAACTACCATTCTCCATGAGTCATTACTAGGTCTGTGATTTATATGCAATAAAAGCAGCGAAATATGTACATGCGTATGTAAATATATTTGTTAATATATGCAATTAAAAAAGAAAAACATGGGAAATAGTGTAATGTAAGGTGTAAGTGTAAAAATGAATAAAAGTGTTTTGTGGAAAACGGGGAAAACGCAGGCGTTAAAAACATTATGCGTCAGCTCCGGCTCGTCTGCTTCATTACTCAGCGAACAAAAGACGTACTCCCAGGTCGTCTGGGTCACAAATTCAAGGGCTCCACGTTTGCGCCGTGTGTGGGCGCGCGTAGGCACTGGGCTGATGCTGCCGATGCCAGGTCTTCGCGTGCTTCTCGGGCGCCAACGCTCATCCGTGGCTATGGCAACGTAAACAACTCGAAAGCCCGTTGCTTCAGAGCAGATCACATGGCGAGAGAACTGTCAGCCGCTCACACGCTGACGAAACTGTAGCTGATGGGCTTTTCTTCGTGGATGAGGAGTGAATATGCAACACAATATGCAAATATGACACAAATATGCAACAATATGCAATTATGGTGATATATGCGAAATAAAAATATCTTAAATTGGTTCCAAATGCCTCCAAATGCATACAATTTGTTGAAACGGGATGTTTTAGTTTAGAGAAAAAAAGCAAATGCATATAAATCACAGCCCTAGTCATTACTTTTTTAATATCAATCCGGTTAATGATAAGAGCTCTTCGGTGGCTATCTTGATGTTTTGGATTCTGAGTTGTGAATTGAAATCCGAAACTAAAATAGTCTCGAAAACTTCCACAAAAATGAAACTTAGAAGTAACAAGTTTCTTCTTTGAAATGAGGGAGCGAAATCATTTTATCAATTGTTTTGGAATGAATATGAAATATATCTAGAAAGTGAAAAATCCAATTAGCGTGTACTTTATAATTTATTTCCCAGGTTTTTAACAAGAGGCTCTAAAAACGTCACAGCAGTGAGCTGTACCAGGAAAGTCCTTTTCCTTCAGCTGACGGAAGAAATAAACGCTGTTTGTATGAGTTATTATTATCTCATTCTAGACCCGTGGCGGCAACAGCGACACGGTATCTCTTCACTACCACCGCCAACAGCGTATCCTTAAGTAGTGTAGCATGGCTCCTCAATACAAACTCACATACTTCGACGCGAGAGCGCTTGGGGAGCCCATTCGCTATCTGCTGGCGCTCGGGGGCATCGAGTACGAGGAGGTTCGCGTCAAGTACGAACAATGGCCGAGGATGAAACCAAGTAAGTAGACCAAAATAGAGTGCGGTGCATGTTTTATTTTCCGCTCATGGTCTAAGGTGCTAGATATTATGTAGAACCGAGTGTCCTACCAAGTATGAGCTACCTCCATCAGTTCACTATAGCCATGGCCTTCACACAAAGACCACGAGAACAAACATCAGTATTAAGGATCAGAATGAGAGGGTTTTTTTTTTCATTGATTCATCAGAATCGAAATTTTATACACACGTTAATATACACTACAATTCATATCGATGACCACATATACAAATATAAAGGTATAATTATCTGGCGCCGTATACATTCCGCTGATAGCTTTGTCAGAGGGAGAGAGGCTGGGTGGGTGGGAAGGCCTTGACGTGACGCGCCTTCAAATGTTCTCTCTCCTTCGGGAAGCAACAGGAAAGGTTCTCCACGTATACGCCTCTACAAGATCCTAAGCGACTTCGCGAAACTCAAAATCACATTCAGCAAATCATTGCCAACTCATTGTCTTTATAAGAGCAAATCTTTTGAATAGACAGAAAGATGATTGCTACAAACAATTTTTAAATTGGCTTAATTGCTGAATGATTAGTTTCTGGGAGATAACTTCACATCTTTAAATATCTTCATGTAGAGAGTAGAATTGACACACTTCATCCCAAACTGTACGGAGAGGGAAGTGGGTCAATTTGAATAACTTGTCATAATTGAAAATCAATTACGAGGTTGTTAAACCCTCTCACCCACGTTTAGAAATTAATTATTTTCGTTAATACCATTTCAATCACAATTCTCTTAATTTCCTTTTAAGTTCTTGTCCTAACTTCTTAGGAAGAGAAAGTGCGCAGGAAACGGTGGATTTTCGAAAGAAAATATCTTATTGCCGGGCCTAGTAAAGCAAAAGTGGATAAATATTGTCCCTACACATAGTAAATCGTTTCCTCTAAAAAGTTGTGTAGTTAGAATCCATGTTTATAGGTCCTTGAGACCCAAAAATCGATTGACGGCACGGCGTAAAGGACGCGTAAGAGAATGGTGCAGGTCTAATTTTCGTTAAAATTGTTGATTATTCGAAAATTGCAAAAGGTGTTTGTTTGTTTTTTGAAGGTGCGTATTCCCACAATTAAAATATTGAAAACAAAACATTTGTCCATAATAAAATATCTTGTTGAAAGTCAGCTCTTGAAATAAGGTCACGAACAATTTTCCGAAAATTTGTGGCTCAGGTCATCAATTGATGTCACTGCAGTGCCTCTGACCGGGAGGTCCTGGGTTCGTGTCCCGACGGCGGCAGGATTTCCGACAATAACTAGGTCGAGTTCAGCCGCTGTCTAGGGGAGAATTCTAGCGGTCGGCTGCTCTGATCGGTAGTTTTCAGTGTTCACCGATCAACACCAGGCGAATGCCGGAGCAGTACCCTAACAAACGGGCCACGGACTGCGCGCGATTTTTCCGTCCTCTCCCTTACTTACATATACACTTACATGCACTTCACTACTACACATGTCGGGAGCTTAGAGCTTGTCCCGGCTGGGGCAGTGCCTCGCTGGTGGGAGATACCAGGGTATTATTTTCTTTTCTTAAAAATCAGTTTGCTAAAAGAAAGGCGCTGAAAATTGTATTTATCATTTATCAAATGTTAAAAATTCAAAGTTGTGTCAATATCTTCACAATTGCAAATGGTACAATAAAATAACATAATATATCTTATTTCCCCCTCTCCCTCCCCCATCAACAACAATTTAGCGCAAACGTAACCCTGTAACAGAAGCCGACTAAAGATATGTGCTTTAGCGTACTTTGGTGCCTCACGCTGAATATGGATAATAACACAGATCTGCAAGTAAAAAACTATAGGATTTTTATGCATTTTCTTATAGATTCTAACTTAGTATAGACGGAAAAAATACCCAAAATGTTCCATCTCGTCATTTTTTGCTACACAATTTCTTATTTGTATATTTAGCGTAAAAGTCGTAATCAACTTAAAATACAGAATTTTGTTTTTTGTTTAAAAGTATTTTTGTTTAAAGGTACTTTAAAAGTCGCTTTACACTCTAAAGTTTAGAATCATTTTTTATAAAAGCTTGCAAATGATTCATTTGAACACACCGCCCGCAGCGGAGAAGCGCCTTCGATTTTTAATGGCATGGGGTACACGAGTGGATATCACAGAAATTGAATTGATTGATTGATGATTCCGGGCTCGTAAACGGCTAAGGTGAGCAATCCTGTAAGTATAGTGCACGTTTTTTATTGAGGGAGGGGCGGTGATCTTCCTCCGCTGGATGGCGTGATCCGGCGCCGACCTACCGTCGGCTAGTGGGGTTTCCCCCGAACCAGGACTCTCCCACCAGCCGAGCACCGCCCCAGCCGGGACAAGCTCTAAGCTCCTAACTGCTCTCCCGCCATATGCGGTAATGCATGTAAATGCTGGTGTGTGTAAGGGATAAGGTTAGGACAAGAGGAAGGAAAGATTGCGCGCGGTTCGTGACCCGTTTGTTAGGGTAGTGCTCCGGCATTCGCCTTGTCTTGATAGCAGAAACCGCGGAAAACTACCGATCAGGACAGTCGGCCGCTAGAATTATTCTCCAGACAGCGGCTCAATCCGACCTAGCTATGAAGCTAGTGTCGAAAAATTCTGCCACCGTCGAGACTCGATCCTAAGACCTGCTGGTCAGAGGCACTGCGGAGACATGAGTTTATACCCTGAGCCATCTTTGCCGGTAAATCGCAGAAGTAATTTAGGATGTTGCTGTATTGGGACAATGGCATTTACGTGATTATTTCATAACTCTTTGTTTATTGGGACGTTGTTAACAGGGATTGTTTTGTGTTGAGATGTTAAACATAAAATACTGAGAAGTGGGACAATTATAACTTTAAAAAAAGTTAAGATTGCAGTTCTTTCAAACTGATATAAAAAGTAAACCAACCAAATGATTTATTGTACCACAATTGTTTTGTATATTTGCACAATTTCCTAATTCCTAGTATTTGCACAATTTCCGTATTTAAACATTCCACATTGTTTCTATGCAAATGCACATCTTCAAGGACTTCAGATAATAGGCCAAAGACCGCTTTTATAATTATTTTAATAATAATCTTCGAGAAAAGTTAGTTTTCTACGTCGATGAAACCATACAAATGTCTACATGTTCACTTTTCAGATATGCCTTTTGGCAAGGTGCCCGTTCTCGAGGAAGACGGAAAAGTCATCCACCAGTCGACAGCCATTTGTCGTTACCTTGGGAGGAAGCTCGGATTAGCGGGCGGAAACGATGATTGGTCCGCACTCGAAATTGATGCTGTGGCAGACACCATTGCGGATCTCAGAGCAGGTGCGTTTAATTTTGTTTATAATATAATATAATCTTTTTAAATGCTTTTGCCTTGTCGCTTTGCCTCCGGTTGCTTTAGTAAGATGTGCCAGGGCATTTCTTCCAGGAGTGATTTGCCAATGTCTTCTCGGTGCTAGAGCCGATTTTTTACTTTCTCCCTAAGGAGTATAGAGAAAGATATGTGATGCTACGGGAAAAACGGCGAATTTTCGGTAGAATAATTCTTATTATAGGGCCCTGGTAACGAAAATGTGGATAAATCCAGTTGTTAAATTTAGAAAAGGTTCCTCTAACACGTGATGTAGCCAGAATCCATGTTTTATGGGCCCTTGATACCGAAAAATCGACTGACGGCGAAACGTCTGCCTGTCCGTCCGTCCCTTCTTCCGTCCCTGAACTACGCTAGCCGCTAAACCGTTCCTACGACTTTCTCCAAAATTGATATTCCCCAACCGATCTGGCTGATGTCACGGACCCTTGAATTTGAAACCGATATTGCAGTTTGGGGATACTTTACATAATGTCCCTGAGACATTTTCCAAATTTAAAAAATGGTTCCATCGGTTTTGATTAACTTTTGTTGTTGGATAGTGTGAGGAACGTTTAAGAGAACGGTGAGGGTCTCGGGTTCGTTGAAAATCCTGATTTTTCGAAAATTGCAAAAGCTCAAAATTTTTGGGAGTCCTTCTACATCTAAAAGATTGAAGGAGATATTTTCCCTTTAAAAATATGTTCCTTAAAGACAGATTTTGAAATAAAGTCATGTACAATTTTTCGAAAATTTGAGTACTTTGCCAGTAATTTTGCGTGGAAGTATGGGCGAGAAAGTACATGCTACTTTTGCACCACTAGTTTAAGTATGAAGGTCAGATATTGGCGAGACGTATGAAAGTGAGATATTGCAGTGTCTGATACCTTATCCATACCTATCCGCGTGCCAATTCAAATTTTCATTTAGTGCTGAGTTATCGAGAAATTTAACTTTGCCGAGAGCGTCCATGTGACTTCGAAGGAATCTTTAACGTTTCGTATCATCACCGACTGGCAAGCAACTCGATTTTCACACCCGAAAAATCCGGCCGCGATCGAACCCGTGACCTTGATTTGCCGAGACAAGTGTATTATCGCGAGATTACCAATAACATTATTATTATTATTATTATTATTATTATTATTATTATTATTATTATTATTATTATTATTATTATTAAGTTATTCAGAGGCATGGAAAATGAATTTGTCTAAAATCGTATTTGATGTCAATTTTTCTATTTACAACATTATTATACTAAAACACAACTAGTGCTATTTGAGGTTGAGTGTTGGAATGTATTTTGGACTATTGAGTAACATGAAAGACAAAGCGTAAGGAATGTTTTTATATTTTCAAGTTTCTCAAGATATCGAAATTATCTTTAAAAAATGATTCGTAAAATTATATTGCACTTACTCAAAATGTTCTACACAAAAAAGAAATTTTGTTAATTGGAGTCGAAAACACTTAAATTCCTTCCGTTTAAAGGTTTCATAATATTGATTTTGATGTAACAGTGGTAATCAAAAGTAATCAGTTGTGATGCGTTACTCGGGTGGCAAGTGGCAAACTGGGAATGCGCGCAGTGTCTCGTCTTCTATGGCGCCCGAATTGTGCAGAATGTACCACCATAAATAATTTACTGCCTATAGAATTCGGTGGTATAACAGTCAGCGTACCGGACTGTTGTACCCGAGTTTGCGGGTTCAAACCCGATCGAAGCTGTGGATTTTTAAGGGCGAAAAAAATCCTTTGTACGCCTTCCTTCGGTGGGGAAGTAAAGCCGGCTGTTCCATGTACTAGATTTACTGCATGTAAAAAGATCCTCAAGCCTAAAAGAAGCCTTTGAGGTAAATTCAAATCGCCTGTTTCGTCGCCCAACAATACCTTCTTCTCCGCTAGATTATGAGCGGGATGGAGACGGAAGAGCGGGCCTGATGGCCCGAGTCTCGCCACGTAAAATATGGCAATTAACTTTAACAAAAAACTCTAACTATTGCTGAGTGGTGATTGACGAAATTGATCGTCCTTCAGATATTCATCAGTCAGTGTGACAAAACCCTTCTTGCGACCCAGATCTCTCGCTATGCGGCATGATTCACTAGAGATTTAGATTTAAAATAAGTCGCGCCAGGGAGCGATATTTTTTCGATGTTATATCCCAATGGAATGCGCGAATTGAACGGAGTTTCTCCGACCAATGTATAGTGAACCGTTCCTTGTCATAATGCTCTTTATGGAGTTTAACGCGAGTGCAACAATCTTTTTATTCAGCTATTTGCTACATTAGTGCTAATGATGTACAAAGAATGACATGATCCAAATACTTGGAGTCACAGACATTGGTTTCTGTTTTCAGCAATTGTAAATTATTCGTTTTACACTGATGATCTAGAGAAGCCTAAGAAAAGAGAGACTCTTTTGGGAGATACCATTCCTTTCTATCTCACTCGATTGGATAAATTGGTCGAAGACAATGATGGATACTTCGCTCACGGAAAGGTAAGTACGCGATAATCAGTGCTTGTGGCCGGTTTCACCAACACACTCCCTACACGAGATTAGAGAACGAGTTATTAAAATTAACGTCACTGTTAAGATGTTCCGTTTCTCCAATGTTTTCTTGGCCTCAGTTAATTATTGCCAGGTAACTTTCATGGATGTACAAAGTGCTCCTTTACAGAAGACAGTATTGAAGACTTTTATGTGAACAAACGATTGTCTACTCCAAACTACTACTCTACTACAAAATAGTAGCCGCCACACATAATTTTATTAGAAGTTTATATAGTAACTGTACATTGAGGTTGGGGTTGATGTTTTATTCGAAATACGTTTCTAATAAAATTTCTTAAAAAGTGTAAAACAGAAATAAAAAATGTACGTTTAATAGTAAAGTCATTTTCCCAAAAAAAGTCAGTTTTACTAGTTTGTATAAACCAACATAGTACCGACCAATAAAAAAGTACTGCTATGGCGAGAACGTTCGCCGAACTATTGTGAGAACGTTTAAGAAAAATTATATTTATCGCATATTTGTTAAGAAATAGTGAGGCTGTTCTCAGTTGAAAATCCATGTAGAAACTTAATAAAGATTAATTCAACACTAGTTGTCAGGCAGTGAAAAAATATTTCGGATCAAAGTCAGATTTTGCTGGAAGATTCGAATCTCTAATTAAACGTCGTAGTTTCTTTAAAACATTTCGAAGTTCAAAAGATTTCTCCATTTTTTCTTATTCGGATATCAATCAATACATTGCGTAATCACGCGTTAATTACTCCTAACTGTGCTGAAATCATTAACGTTAACGGAAGTTCAGTGATCGTTTGAGTTTGGAAACGCAACTTTTCTCTAACGGTTCGTCAACAGCTTCTAATATCACGTTAGTAGTTTCAGGTTGATGAAATCAGTTCGTAATACCGTATGAAAATTTTCTGAGTCCTCTTTCGTCTTTCGGGGGCGATGATAATCTATACCCCAATAATGGTGGCGTGTCTGTTTCTGGTAATATAATGTAATTAATGTCAATATTAATTAGCCATTATTGTCATAATGTCATAATCTTTTTGTTCAGACCTTGTGAGTATTATTCTATACTAGCTGACCCGGCGAAGTTCGTAACGCCATATTTTTTTTAGTTATTCCCACCAAGACGTTTTTAGTTATTCCCACCTCGGCTTCACACGGGTGGTGTACAGTCGCGGACTAAGGAAACCAATCGGATGATCAATAATTCCCACACCGCACCTTCTCCCGCTGTCTCCTCTCCCACCCCGTCTGCAATCCCCTCGGAACCCTCTCCCGCCCCTCTGTGCCAACCACACCTTTCAAGTCCCTCCTTTCCCTCCACCCCCTCCCACGCATCCCCCTCTCACTGCCCCCTCATGCGCCACCATCTCTCGCTCGCCCTGCCCCCTTTCGCGCCACCCCCTCTCGCGTGGGCCCCTCTCGTCCGCGCCGCCCTCTCGCGCCACTCCCTCTCGCTCGCCTCGCCCTCTCTCGCTCGCGCCGCTCCCTCTCGCGCCGCCCCAATATTTTCAACACTGGCCGGATAGCTACATGGAGTTCTGTCCTTACTGGAGAAGACGGCTAGCGGCCGGGTGCTCTGATCGGTAGTTTTCCGTGGTTTCTCCGATCAACACCAAACGAATGCCGGAGCCGGAGAATAACACATGGGCCACAGACCGCGCACGATCTTTCCTTTCCATTCCTTGCCCTATCCTACCCCTTACACACACACACACACACACACACACATACAGTACACTACCACACACGCCGGGAGGCTGGTTAGGGGCTTAGAGCTTGTTTCGTCTTGAGCGGTGCCCCGCTGATGGGAGATGCCTGGTTGGGGAAACCCCGCTAGCCGACGGTAGGTCGGCGCCGGATCTCGCCATCCAGCGGGAGAAGATCACCGCTATCTCCCGAGGAAAAAACATGCACTACACTAACGGGACTTATGACCAAAGCAGTTAATGCACCCGTAATCGCTAGTATTCAGTTAATACCAGTCAGTCACATTTGGTTTGATTAATAAACAAATTTGAAAGAAAATTATAGCTCATTGGAATTTTTACAAATTAGGTAATATATATTACATTCTTATCATACCATATCATTTCGTAAACAAATACATAATTTATTTCTTTGTAATATTTGTTTCTGTATGTTAATGTACCAAATATTTTCGTTGCTTTGACGATTCTTTTTACTCTCCCAATACCTGTGGCAAGTGATGACCGTAGATTTTCAAAGCTGAAACTTATAATAACTTTCTACGCTCTATGGACATGTCAGAAGAGAGACAACTTATCAACCTAGTAGTTAAATCTATCAAAAGCGTGTAGTCTAGTAGTGCTTGCCCAGAGCGATGTCTTTACGGCCGCAGCCGAGGGCAGCCGAAGGCTTTTCCGCTCGGCAGGGCTCACACAAAGGAAACGGGAATATTCCAGAAGGAGGCAGTGCATTGTAAAAATGTTACTTTTCTCAAAAATATCTAATGCAGCTTGGAAATATAGGAAGTATTTATAAACTTCACGCTCGTTATCAAAGTTAAAGAATTTTGTAGAGTCTCATTAAAAAACAAGAATTTCTGTCGTTATATCTGCAATAAAAAGGCAATATACAGTTCATTATCTGTCCCTCGAATACATTCGTTTTAGTGGAAACCGCACCTTCATAGCTGCAATTGCTCAGAAAATATTTGCGGGAAACATCTTAGGTGAGGTAACCGATATTCTACAGTAGAATTTTTCCATTGGCGTATTGAATCGGTCGACGCAATTCTCAGAACGTAGAAATCGACTCTTACAGGTTACTTTTCAATAGACGTGGGTCCATTTTAGCTAGTAAATGTTCGACCATTTTCAGGGGAAAGAAAGAAAATAGATGCAGACTGGCTCGAAGATAGAGAAAACCCGTGCGTTGCAAAATTCTACAAATCAGAAAATCAGCGCAGAGGAAACCAGATCGCGGAACAAATGAGAGTGCCAAAGAATACAGGTCGAAGAAAGTTGAGCAGCGTCATGAAATGCCCGCGCGAGTTGTCAACTGGGGAACGAATAGCTTCTTCACATTTCTACAATGAACAAGACATTCTCTAGGTCTTTTAGCAATTCAGATTACCTTGGAACATTTGGGTTTACATAGTTCTGTAGCCAAACTGATCAAAGAGGCAAAAGAGCCGAGATAAAAATTGATTTTTTTCAAACTTCCTCGCGTATAACTCAGTCATGAAGGGGAATGCTTTAAGATTGCCCCAGGCGACTTTTAAAGGTTACGCCACCATCGTTTCATTGGACTAGTCATTATTATTTAAAACTTAATCGTTGCTTCGAACAGTAGAATTAATTATCGTTATACAATTGAATGTCACCAAGATCATTTTTACTGTTTTTGAATTATTTGTATTCTTAAGTTGCATTTTTTATTCTTTTCTTTAGTTAAATTGTTGAAGTGTTGTAGTATGTGTTTATTAAGTGATCAATTGATTCTTTTTTAACTAAGCTAAGAGAACCGTGAAAATGTTCAGGAAAATCCAGCTTTGGATTTTAATTTTTTAAAAGCAATATTATATAGAAAAGAGTGTGTTAAAAACAGGCTATTGCCGCGCAAAAGATATTAAGTAGATACATTTGACAGAATAAATTTCAATTTGATTTAATTCAAAACACTGTTTCTGAGCTTAGCACTGGCATACGGCGATATTAAATTCCTACCTCTTTGGATTGTGCAGTTAAGCTACGCAGACGTTATCTTCGCGGCTCTGGAGGAATTCCTGTCTGGATGCATGGACAGTAACCTGCTGGAGGGATATCCCAACCTCAAGACTCTCGTGGAGAAAGTGAACAGTAACCCGGGAATTAAAGCGTGGATCAGCAAACGCCCTAAGACTCGATATTGACATTTGAATATTGAATATGAACACACAGTCTTTTACTACGTGTAATAATGCAATTTCAGAGCATATCTTCTCTCTTCAATAAGGTAATTTCTTTCTTTTAGCTGAGAATTTGCCGTCATCCCCTTTCACATTGTGTAACTGTATTTTAATTATGTAAGTATTTTTTAAGTTATTGATGTTTACAATTATGTGTAAAAGAAAATGTATCACGAACGAGGCAATGACACAGAAGAGTAAAAGAAGAAAAACAGAGAAATCAATTACCTTTAATTTGACCAACAATTTTTTTTTACTTTTGGAAATTTTATTATTTTTTAACCCAAACCGTTTTTATGTACAAGTTTTACTTTCTTTTTTTCTGCAGTATATGCAAATATAAGCGCACGTTCCTTATATTTGAGGGAGAAGTCGTAGGCTTCCGCGGCCGGAGTCACGTGAATGATCTTGGCTGTCCGGGCTGGTCTGACCAGCCCTGAGGAAGACCACAAAAAGATGGTCGAAACGTCGGCAACACCCGGACAGCCCAACCCCAACGGCCTTCGACGCGGCGTCACCCGGATAGCCAAGATCATTCATTTATTTGAGGGAAACATTTAAAGAAAAACTAGTACCATTTTTTACAAAATTTAGAAAATGACCTAGGGGCTCCACGTAAATTACTTCCAAAAACTAAAAGATACATTTTAAACGTGCAGGATCTCGAGTTCGATCACACCCATCAGGGAAGACCCATCTTGTGGAAATGCTGTGTGCGTTCAGACGCTGGTGAAGTACTGTTCACTGGCAGACGGAGACGAACGGACGGGCCCGGATGGACGGACGGAAGGTCGGTCGGACGGGCAGGCAGACGATCAGACAGAAAAAGTCTTTTAAAAAATATACTTTTTCGGCATCAGGACCTCAAAACAAAAAATGTCCGACAGAAAATGTCTTCGACAATCTCCGAGAGAAAAAGTCGACATCAGTTTTTTGTAGCATTTTATAACTATTGTACATAAAAGAGAGAGTGAATTCTCCTTCTGCATTGTTCACATTTACTCATGATCCATTGTGGACAATGCAAACAAGTAACTATTGGGCAAGGGCAAGTGTAAATAAAAATTTACAACCAAACCGGTAAACGTGATGAAGGTTCAATGGCTCCCGATTTGGATCGATTTTTAATCCTTATTAACATCAATTTTTAAAACAAAAATGTGTTTTAGTGTACGAAGGTGGTCTGAAAAGTGATCGGCCTGAAAGTGAAAATGAAAAATTTTGTTTTCCTAGATAATTTTCTTTTTCGACTCCATCTCTAATTACACTAATGCAGATCTCTCAGCGATGTTACAACACCATTATCTCGTCTCTACTGTTTCCCTGAAGTGCTGCACCGTCTACAGTCGTAATGACATCTTGATTAAACAAAAAACGTCAACCAGTGTGAAAAAGATCTGAGAAGAGATGAAAGTCCGAAGAAGTCAAATGAAAATAATGCGATGAATGCGCTTCCTAATGCCCTCAATTTTCCCATCGCAAAGGCACTATTTGCAGGGGGGGAATCGTTCAGATAGAAAATTACTTTTTCTTCTAAAAGCCGGGTCACGTGGCACGAATTTGTTCGTTGGAATGATATTTTTCAGTTTCAGTTTTATCTTTATCAAGATAATGAATTAAGAAAATTTCTTTTGTGTCCCAAAATCCCGACGCCATTTACTTTCCAGCCGTCTTCACCATCTTTGAACTCATGATTGTCTATCCACTGCTGGGACAGGTTAAAATTCTGCCCAATATTTGGACCGTTTGATTTGATTCTGGTGTGAAATGGCGAATCTATGTTTCATTCACTGCCACATACCCATGCACTTAGTCCCTTTTTTGCGTAACAGGTTCCAAGCATTGTTGGAAAGTTGCGTGCGAACGGTTTCGACCCGTCATCTATGCTGCGCCACGACCAGGCCAGCGCCTTCATTAGCAATGATTCGTACAAAATGTGGCCGATGCGTTCATGTGCAAATCCTGCTACTTCAGCAATAATACGTACCTTTCCACGCCGATCTTTCAAGACTGTCTCTCACACTTTTCCGATGATTATTGGTGTTTTTGCACTTTTCGGAGGCCCTTCACGTGTATCATTTGGACACCCTTTTCTTCATCGTGAAAAAGATGACGAGTCAGTGTACTCACTAGCGAAATTTGAACGAATTTTGTTCAGCGTCAAACCTTTTACAGAGAAATTAATCACTGCACGGTTTTTTAATTTTTGCATTTCCATGAATTCACGCACCGCACCTTCTTTGGAATGTTGCCTAAGGCGACTGATGGATGGAATCAAGTGCAATTTCATAAGGATATTTCTGAGATCTACCAACAAGCCAGGCACTTTTCAGACCACCCCACCTATTTAGTGTTTAAACTTACCCTTGTTTACATTTACCCAATTTATCCTACTTACAGAAATGCAAAATTTTCCGATGACCAAGGAAGAAAATGTATTATTATTATTATTATTATTATTATTATTATTATTATTATTATTATTATTATTATTATTATTATTATTAATTGTAAACAATCTTGTTATTGTACCTAACCAATTTTATGTAAATATAGTATGAACTTACATAAATTATCTTCCAAGTGTACAATAAAAAGATGAAAAATATATATTATATTTATTATAATGTGTTACAGGCGTTATGTATTAACATAATCCTTCAGGTCTCTCTTCATTCTTCATATCTCCGACGCTTTCAACTTGATTTGAAATTTTGCCAGAAGTACAAGAGCTCCATCTTCAAAGATGAAACAGAGCAATATTCTTAAGTATAAGTGGCAAACTTCTGTTATCCAGGATATTTAGTTAACTGCATGAAGCGAAAAACAGGTTGCACAGGATTAGTTAACGGAGACTTGGATATAATGAAAGGGCCATTGAGTAATATTCATTCTTAGAAAGTTATTCGAAAAAGTTCATATCAAATATGGAATCCATAAGACATTCTTTGCATGTTGCAATATGATTCACATGTATGTAATGTGTTGAACAAATGCAATATAGTAATGATTCATGCGCTGCACTTTCACCGTGACGACTTCATGAACTCCATCTATGGTGTATTACAAAACGTACGACCGTGTGAAAGTAATTAATTAATTTTATTTTTTAACTTGAGAAGAGTAGTTAACAATGGTGTTGCAAAAAGTTCACTTAATGGTTTAACTATTAGAAATACAATCAGTACGTTAGATTTTGAATCAGAAACACACAATTTGTGAAAGAAAACTTTGAAGCAAAGTATAGAAAGTTAGTATTTTGATTTGTTGTGACAAATTCAAATGTCTGAAGTTAGGCGAATGAGATAATGTTGAAAAATTGATTATTTAAAGGAAGAGAATTAATATTAAGTATTGCAGAAGGTTATCTATATTCAAGGAACGAAATTAATTTGATTTTAATATTTTTTAAGATAAGACCTTGTTATTTTCGGTATATTATCCACTATAATTTACACAAATGGGAGAGGTGGTATTTAGAAAACTGTTTGAATAATTATGGTTCCTGTGTATCAAACGCAACGAGAGGTTTAATGACAACTATCTTGTGTATGATTGGTGATAATTCATTAGAATAATTGATTGGAATGTTTTACAGTTGTTTTTGTTGAATCATCTCGTTAGGAGTGAAATTGATTGTTGTCTTAGCAAAATATTTTGTAATTTCAGAAATCTGTGGATTGAAATAAAATTTTTACTGAATTTTTAATTATCTTAGTAAAAATATTACTTCTAGGAATGTGTTTTAAATTTGTAATGACTGAAAAGTTTATGACGCTAGGTATTATAATATTTGGAATTTTGATCGATTTAGAATCTGCCTCTGATTCTTGCAGTGTATTGAAAATGTCATGTATAGTTAATTGAAAATTAGAAGAATTTTACTTGTTGGTTGATAATATTTTACCTGTTAAATTATTATAAAATTCACCATCTCTTTTTCTTGAAACATTCTTTATCTGAGAACTGGTAGGTTCCGAATCAGGGAGGGCGGCATGTATGCCCGAACTATCACATACATTTTACCTCTTCAAAATATTTCTGGAACGAGGAAAACTATGGCAGGTAGAGTACAGCCGATTTGCATGCTTCGGGATTTTAATCCTTGACTAATAATAAGACAACTTTTACGTTGATAACGGAAGATGCAAAAGTGCTCACGCGAAAAAATATTTTCAGTAAACAAACCAATAGTTAATGAAATCGATGAAAGGGATGGTAT
Source organism: Teleogryllus occipitalis (assembly GCA_011170035.1). NCBI lineage: Eukaryota > Metazoa > Arthropoda > Insecta > Orthoptera > Gryllidae > Teleogryllus > Teleogryllus occipitalis. Next base: position 48,262 of record BLKR01002544.1, read on the forward strand.
TCTTAGCTTAGTAAATAGGCGCGGATGCTGCCGAACAAAACCCAAATATAGAAGGATTTTCCTAACAATCAGCCAAAGTGACAGTTCACTAAACAAGTGAACAGCACATGTCATTCAGAGAAGTATCCCTCCACCGCGACAGCTGTTCAGCCACGCCCCTTCGTAGTGTTTATGGCTCTTGTGAAAGCATCCGTATGCAGAAGTCTAGGAGTTTCGCTGAGGTATATGCACGTACGGGAGCCCGGGAAATATTTAAATTTAACTACGTATGTGGAAAATCTCATAACATCGCTTACAATCAATAAAAGAAAACTGCCATGAGTTTAAATGCTCTCAATCACAGCTCAATATCCGGAAACACGTGCACCAGTACGCATCTCACATTCAAGTCTCGGTTTTAAAATAAACAAAATTTATCATACAAAACGTAAATTCAATGTAATGTTTATAGAAAAAAATCCAAAAGAACACCTAACACTACACTTCCTAATTTCAATTATTTTTCGTAGCGCAATATATTTTGTCGGACGAGGACATCACAAAAGGAAGCGTCGAAGCCATTTACAAGTTAGCCAACTGCAAAGGAACGAATGCAGGAAGGGAGTCTAATGGGCTCGAGGGCAGAACGACCACCGAACCTTCAGTTATATAGCCAGCACTAGCTGTCACTTTGACTCATTCTTAGGAAAATCGTTCTATAGCAGCACTCTGCCCCCACCTAACTCTCACTACCCCCACTATTCCTCAAGCTTCTATTGTTTTGCATGTACCAGCTACGGACGGACTCGCGATAGACCGCGACACGACCCATTCCAAAAACATTTATCTTTCTCTTAAGCAGACACATGAAACTAAATTCGCCTCTGCCCGCCCCAAAAAAATCCCTGGTTTTATGCACAAACTAAAGGAGTGGATTCTTTGCAAGTTAATACTTTCTGCAAAGTTCCCGAGGTTGCTTTTTCTGAGGAGGGCACCACCCTCGAGCCCATAAGGAGCAGTCGCCACTGATCAGAACCCAATTTGGAGGCAGAGTCCGAGTTAAACTTATTCCCGAAGTTGCAGGTTGAGGAACAAAAGCATTCTGCTGCAGTGGAGAATGATAAATTTGCTGTATGGCACAATTAGGTCGTCACAAACAAGACCCCATTGGTATCTAGAATTTCAAAATCTTAGAATCTTATTACGTGATCTTACGCTACGCTACTGGCCTCTGGCGGAATATATTAGGAACCAATTTGCAGTAGGCGATAAACTAAAAATAACAATCGAGGTGCATCTACCAATATATTATTTAAATAATTTATTTTGCGTATTTGTGTTGTATTCATCTTTACCAAACTTTGGAAGAACACTGCTTCATTCCTGAAGAAGGATCTGTAAAATATCGTACCTATTCATACACTACATTTTATGGTATCGATGTCGGTTACATGCTGAATTCACTTTCATTGGTATAGATTTTTCTATGTTCTTCTCCAATATTCGCCAAATACAATTGCACATAAATTGTATTTGCCGAATGTTCGAGAAGAACAAATTGCAATTAAAGCAGGTCATAAAAAAGGGTGGGGCCCAACCGCAGCCCCCTCGAGAGCTGCTGATCGGGACAAACAAAGGCTCCCAGGAAGGGGCTGACGTGTCGCAGAAATCGAAATAATGAGCAACGCCCAAATTCTACCCGCCGGACAACGCGGCGCGCTGTTTCGCGACCATGGATAGCCTGAGCAGTTGCCCCGCTCCTCCCAATCATTTTACAATCTTGTAAAATGTTACATATAGAGGAGATGGAAATCAGAAGAAGAATTAAATTAGCATGGAGAAAACTCTGGAGCCTCTCCTTCATTTTACTAAATAAAAAATAATCCTCAAAATCAAAAAGATATTAATGGACTCGTGCATCTTGCCTGTATTGCTTTATGAATCACAAAAACGGTCCTTAACAGTATCGCAAATAAAATGGATATAACGATGGCAGAGGAAAATGGAACGAAAAATGTTAAACATTTCGCTCTTGGGCAAAATAGCGTCTACGGAAATAAAGATGAAGACCAAAATCAAGGATACAGTACAGTAAGCAAAAATGAGCAAATGGCATTGGCGAGGACCCATCGTAAGACAAGACCAACAACGAGGGCATATACAACAACAACTTGGATATGCCTCAGTATGGCTGGAGGAACCAAGGGAGACTGAGGAAAAGATGGGCAAACGAGCCAAGCAAAGCAGCTGGTCCCACCTGGACGAGACTGGCCCAAGAAAGGACAACATGGAGACAACTGGGATACGAACAGTAAAAAGATGATCTCCACTGCAACTAGTGTTTCTTATAACTACTATTTTGCTTTGCTCATATATTTGTTGTCTAATAGTTTGTTTTATTGTACAGTTTCTTATAGCTACTATTATCTTTCGCACATATATTGTCTCGGTAATTTTACTTTAGTGATTTTACAAATATCAACCTACTGGAACCCTTTACCAGGAGCCCTTTACGGGATGTTGTAGGCTAATAATAATAATAATAATAATAATAATAATAATAATAATAATAATAATAATAATAATAATAATAACAATAACAATAACAATAACAACAACAATGTATTAATGTAAAATGTTAAACACGTCTAAAACTTGAATTCCGATCGAATAACTACAAATAAATAGAAAAGTGTGAAAAAATCAATGAATAATTCACGAAATCATAGTTCAACGTTTTACGGAAGCACCACATCCAAGGCCGAGTCTTGCAGAGAGGGCAGCTCCTCGAAGTCCTCGTTTCGACCCTTGCGCGCCGCCAGTTAGGCTCGTGTGATTTTTATTTGCCTCCCGCGGAGAATTCGCAAAAGCACTCGTCACATCTCGGGAGGCAACCGCACTTTGATGAACAGAGCGTTGAATCGCCAGCGACTAATTGAGTGGGCTCTCTGAATGTGAAAATGGTTTGCGACGAGTGGGGGGAGGTATTTTTTCGGAAAATGCAATAATATAATAATAAAAATATATCAACAATCAACTTCCACTTTATAGCGTATTATTATGTATTGTTTATTACTGATATTTATATTCTCCCCTCCCAAGGTAAGCTTCAGCAAGCCCCGTTACTTTAATAAGAAAGGGACACAACAACCAGAACACCGGATACGAACGGCTTTTGGTGGAGAAGGAAAAATAAGCATTTTTTGTTCTCCACAAAAGGAACCATGCGCACGTTTCTCTTGAAGCTGCATTACTCAGATAACTGAGCCGCGTTTATGGCTATCGTGTGTGCATGAAAGCGTCAGGACGGAATGTTAAGAATCTGTCCTTACTGAGCGAATCTTGCCAAAGGAAACTTCCGTTCCAACTGGTCTTGCACAGGGCCGAGGTCGCTTGAATGAGAAATCGTTAGTTGACTTTCAAATCACACTCGTCAAATTGAAATACGTTGAATGAATTCATGGGATAAATATGAAAGTATTTTTACGTTTCAAACAGGAAATATGATTCGAGATATCAAGCAGTATGTATGCGCGTGTTCGTTGAAGGAAAAGGAAACACATTTCACGTGTGGGAAATTCCTAGAATCCTATTTGTGACGTCATCAACATTAGCGGCAGACTGGTAGTTGAAAGTCTTACGTAACTCCAATTCACAAGTTTTCGTTTTTCGTCGTTTGTAACTGAACAAAGAACGGAAATTTTCTCTCGTAGATTTGAGCTGTTTTTGTTACACCCATTGATGCCAATCCCAATTGGCGGGCATGGTTGGTAATTAACACATAGAAATGATTCACATTTATTTCACAAAATGAAAACTTGTGTTTAAGCCGAGTTACTACCCATTTATTCCATTTCGCCATCTGGAGAATGTTCGCAAGGCATCAATGAATTTTGCTACAATACAAGGAATATACTCTTTAATATTTCCTTTTTAATAAATGTTACTTACCTGCATTATTAAGTGTTTAAAATGTTCGAGTTTAATTAAACGCGCGTTGAAAATAAACAACGCGGACTCAAATATGCGTACCGCGAAGAAGGTGCGAAGGTTGTGCGTAACACCTCTAAAATGACACAATCATGTGTTGCCATGAAAGTTCTGTACGTTCTCAAAGTTTTATGAGTCTCACAAAGCTAAAAATGTATTTATTCAACATCAAAATATTTGACAGTGTAAGTAAATAAAACCGTTTAATAATCGTATCAAGAATACGGCAGCTAAATTGGTACAAATTATAATATTCCAATTTCCCGGCAAATCCGCCCCCTCAGTGAGATCCATTTTGCTATTTAGAGTTGTAAACTCAATGCAAAACATGGCGTGCTACAACATAACACACTTTCTCGCATTATTTGTAAATTTTGGAATTTTTTGAGAATTTAGATAGTTTAAAGAAAATAGCAGCTACGCAATTTTATATGCATATTTAGCTCTCTATTGAGAAAAAACAATTGAAGAAGAAAAAATCAAAGACGTTTTTAAGAACATATTTTGCCTATATTTCACGAAAAAATTAGCACGCGAAAATTACTTATATTTTTTAAAACTTGTACATTAACATTTTAAATATTTAATTTTGAAGAAGAGATTTCATTTTAAAAATCTCACTCTTCGATGTTGTAGTTGTAGGAAATTTTGAACTTTTGCAATCTTGAAAATTCCTCGAGTTCGACGAAAACGAAAGCTGTGCCATTATTTTAAGAATAGTTTGTTCTACCCGAGAAAAATTTTATTTCAAAAATTCCTAAAGTGTAACGAAAATGAGAGCTGTGCTATTATTTTAAGAGTAGTTTGTTCTATCCGAGAAAAATTTTATTTCAAATATTCCTAAAGTGTAACGAAAATGAGAGCTGTGCTATTATTTTAAGAGTAGTTTGTTCTATCCGAGAAAACATTATTTCCTCGTACTTGTTGAAGATAGGGATAGTTTCTTCAAACGAAACTTGTTCCCCACAATTAATTCTATAATTAATGTCAGGTACATTTTTCGAAAATATTATTAATTTTCGCGTAATTTTGAGTGGAAATGGGCAAAAAAATATTTTTCCCATAAATGGCTTCAATTTTTTCTGAAGTTTAATGGTTTAATCTTAAAACATTGAATAAATGATATAAACCTTAATTTGATGTTAACTTTGAACTATTCCAAAATTATACACACATTTTCACGTAGAGTTGTAATGATGATGCCGTTCCAAAAATGCGAGAAAGTACGTGCTGTTAACATCATTAGTTTCTTTCTCTCTTACTTCTTACGTAGGAAAGAGATAATGTTTGTAATGCTGCGGTAAAAACGGTGATTTTTCGACAGAAAAATTCTTTTTGTAGTTCCCTGGCATGAAGAAATTAGATAATTCTTGTTCTTATTTGCAAGTTAATTACCCTCTCCAATGTGTGTAGTCAGAATCCACGTTTTGTGGATCCTTGATACCGAAAAATGGGTTTAGAGCAAAACTCTGTCCGTCCGTCTGTGAACAACGCTCTTGGAGACCAAACCGTAAGCAGGATTTTCAGCAAAATTGATAAATCCTAATTGATCTTGTTGGTTTTGCTACCAATTGAATTTGAAACGGAAGTTTTGATTTGGGGGTACTTTAAATCAAGCCTCAACATTTTCGAAATTTTCTAAAAAAAATGGCGCCCAATTTATTCTTTATTTTTTTCGGATTGAGGTTAGGTCGCTTTAAAACGGCACAGGCTTCATTTTTTATTAAACCTTGAAAATTTTATAATTTCATGTCCAAAACGTTTCCGCATCTTCTTACAACTGCGAAATTGCAGGTGGAGACTTTTTCTGTAATGAAAGCTATTCTTCAAAGATAGAGCTTTAAATAAGGTGATGTAAAATATTTAGAAAATATGAATAATTTTCGCATAATTCTCGCATGGAATGTTATCCATTCTCAAACATAGTTCCAAGTTTTTCTTTAAATTTGTTTCTCGAATAGAGCTGAGTATCTTATAAAAATGGCGCAGATGTCGTTTTTCGTGAATTCTGTGTTTCCGGAAATTGCAAGAAATTAATATTGCAAAACTACAATATTGATTTCCCCTTACTGTAATCTGTTCTAAAAATTAGGTATTAAAGTAAGGCGATGGACAATTTTTTGAAGGAACGTGTAGTTTTTCCTCATATTTGCACGAAGAGCATGTAATTTAATAGAAAATATTTTTTCAAAAGGCACCTTGTTTTTTAGTTAATTTTTTCTCGAATTGTTTCTCGGGTTCTATTTTCGTTGAACTCTCTCCAGTTTAGAAAATTGTAAATTTGCAATTAATACGAGAATGTTCGCGCCTGAGGCAAGTGTATTTTATATTTTGTCTGGTCTTGAACCATCCCAGCTAAGGGATTGTACATTTATCCACCACCATCCATTTTTTTAGTGTACTAATTGTTCATTTATTTATTCTCGACGTGTTCCTGGGTTTGTTTGCAATGTATTGTCATGCTGAGCCGAGTGGCCAGGAGTGTCCTTGCCACAGGTCCGTAAAATTAGCATTGCAGAGTTTTTAAAAATTGAAACTAATTTCAAAATTTGTCGCTTTTTTGTTGATAATTTGTTGCGTCAAAACAAAATTTCTCACTCTTCATATGAACCCGATGTAAAAATTCAGCGAAATTGACATCAAGTTAGCAAGACAAATACAAGAAAACCAAGAATTTTCAGAAGAAAGGGGGCAACTGTGTCAGATTCTCTCATTGAAAAATTGTAAATTTTCTCATCATAGAAAAATTATAATTTTTGCTAATTTTACATTTTATATCAATTTTACATACTTTTTTACAATATTTATCTATTTTTTGTCATTTTTAGAATGATTTTAGGCATTGAAATTTGATGAAATCTGTTGAAATTTCTTGACCATAAGTTCATTGATTAAATTATGTAAAGACCTTATGGTCAATGACCGTATGGTCAATGGCCATAAGGTCATTGTCAAAAGAATTATAATTTTTACAAGTTTTACATCATTTTAGTGACAAAATACGTAGATCAGATATTTGCTCATCATACAAAAAATTATAATTTTTCTCATTGTTTCATCATTTTAGATGTTGAAATGTCTAGACCAGATTTTTTCAATGAAAGGAATTTATTACTATTAATTATCACTAAAAATTGTTACATAAAAATATTTTTTATAAAAACAATTTCCAAATAGACATTTATCAAAACTGAATGAAGCTACATATCATGTTTGGATATCAGAAAAAGTTACAGAATTAATGAAAGATTGTGAATATCCTGTCAAAATCATAGATACAAAATTTGGATATATAGTTGTTTTGGATTTAATATGTGAGAAACCACACCAGATTTTTAGTATATTTTTATCATTTTGATATACTAATTGTTTAAAAGAAAAAGATTTCAAAGCTCTTCAAAAATTAAAGAATTTGAGATTAGTGTATAAAGTATTCACACAAAAGTACATTGTTATGGTAAACTTTTTACATGATTAAATATTATCATATATTGAAGAGATAAAAAATGGAAAATACATATTTTTTAAATTTTTATCTGATTTTTATTTCATTTTCTATGTTTATAGGCTTCGCATTTAAAACAATAAAATAAACCTCATAGAGGCCTAGATTTTATAACAATTTGGATGCTTATGAATTAAAACATAATAAATGTGGTTTAATCAGTTATCGTTCACATCATGTATTCTCAATTTGTTAATAGCCACTAGTGAATTAGCAATTGAAAAATTAGCAAATTAAGGATATAGTACTGAGAATGGAGATGTTAGTAATGCAATTCTTAAGTTTGAAGAACATTATTAATTACCTTTTGATAGTGAATTAAATAGTGAAATTTTAGAATTATTAAATCTACCTCGATACATGATACCCATTTTAAAACATCTCCAGAAAAATGGAATTAAATGGCATTAGAGTAATGTAAATCAAGCAATTATAGATTTAATTGAATTAGCATTTGAAACTTGGTCAACCAATACAAATTTAAAATTTGTGAGAGATACTCTGTATCCTGACATTATTATATCGAATAGACCTGGAGAGCATCAATGTCAATGAGATTGAATATATTATGAGTTCTAAGAAATTTGATGGTAAAGAAGGTATTAGCACACAATAAATTTCCTAATGCAAATAATTCTCTAATGGAAATCCATATGGATTTAGACAAAGAGTGATATTAAAATAGATACAAATTCAACCCAAGGAAGAAAGACTATTTTCTGCTTCACTTCATGAAATTAGACATTCATTAGGTATTCAACATACAAATAATGGAAAGGTGATTATGTAGACTAATTATCATGGATTAATAGATGTAAATAGAGATGACATTGTTGCTATTCAAAGTTTATAGGTTAAAAATCTCCTGTACTATCACCACCACCATCAACAACAACATTTAAACATAAGAACAATCCTATTTTAGGTTCTATTAAGCATATTCAACATTTGTTGATTATACATGATATAATATTGTATAAATTATATGAAGAATGGATTTGGATCATTAAGTTAAAAATAAATCAAATTAATCATCCACAAACATCCACACCAAGACAGTTATCCTTCTTACCACAAGATTTTGGAGGTATTACAGCAATTTATGAAGAACCTTCTGGATAAATTTTATTTTTTATTGATAATATGTGGGACCTGGATGTTTATGACCTCAAAGTGTTAGATACATGCAAGGATTTATGACCAAAAAAATATGAAAATATGACCATATAGATGACTTAAAAAATTTTTGGTTGTATTTTCAAAACCTTCAAATCCTTGCTGCTGTTTAAATAACCATTACATTGAAAATGTACTTTTAAAATCTAGCACATTTACAATTCACCCCTTCTCCTTTGGCACCCTGCACATTTTCTTCGCATCTAGTTCTTACCATACTTTCTTTTGCATCTTCAATATAGCCTACCCTCCTAATTCACATACATAAACCATATTTATAAGAAAGGCTGACAACAATTAGATACAACTGTAAGAAATTCAATAACAATTACGAATATGATAAATCCCTGAGATGAATGCAATGATAAAAATATGACCAAAAATATGAAAAATAATGGAAAAATATGACCATAATGTGAAAAATTAACAGAAAATGACAAAAGGGTTAAAAAAAGCCATAATAAGACTATACATGACACATGAATATTGCAAAATTTAATAATTGTAGATAAAATTAAGCTTAACTTACATTTTACATGGAAATAATACCAAAAAAAAAAAAAAGAATGACATTTCATAAACATCTGAACCCTAATAATATGTAATAATATATGATTAATTATCCTAGTCTTAGTTTAGTAAAAGGGTATCCAAAACAAATTTAAAGAATACCTCAACAATCAAAAATATACACAATATTAAATTTTAATTCAGGTAAAACATTTTTATTTCATAATGTCATTTGTTACGCTGAAAATGATGAATGTATACTCAAAAAGAAAAAATATTTGTATGGTATCAAAAGATTTCTCAGGTCTATCACCATCAATGGAATCAACATTTAGATAAAGGAAGGGAAGAATTTATTTTATTAAATATCACATGCATTATGAATTTAATGAATTTTTAAATTACATAGTAAGCCTGAAAAAATTAATTTAATTTTATTGAATAATGATTTACAGTATCACAAGTCACTAAACAGTTGACAGATATTTTGAAGATAATAGGATGTATAAATTAATGTTTTTAAAACACAATATTATAATTTTTCATTTATAAATTATGGAGGCTTGTTATATGAAAAAATCAAAATCAAAATACAACTGATGGTCATACCTTTTATTGTAAAGATTGTGCAAACATATTATTTCATAACAAAAGTACAATGTTCTTGGGAATTAACAGTAAATACAGGTTATTTAAATTGTAATAAAAAAGAGAGAAACATATATTACTTTCAGGTTAATATATTATACCCATATGTAATGTATTGATGTGGTCTATTAAATATCTTTTATCATCATATGGTGCTAGAGCAATTTTTTTTAGTATTTATTGTATACGATTTATATTCTTTTGATATATTTTATATATGTATACACAAAATAATAATTTATTTTTATTAAAGACAAAATAATTACTACTAACAAAATAAATACTTCAATCATTGTCATCACTTTCACAGTCACATGATAGGTACTTCATTATCATTACTGTCTTATCCACTTTTATACCAGAAGTATTTGGTGGATGACTGGATTTTGAAATCTCCCTCAAGAATTAGAAAGAACTGTATTAACACAAGAGCACAGAATCTATAACCAGCACCAGCATGCAATACATAGTACAGTGTGTTGTACCATCTGAAGGGAATATTTCTCACATTTCATGCAGTAATTAAATGACTAAATGTAGAAATAGTTTATGAATGGATTTTGGCACTTAGGTGCCAACGTTAGGTGAGCAAGTTGAAGTTAAATGTTATTTATTTATACAACAATAAAATGTTATGATGTTGGGGACTCAAAAAGTTGAAAAAATGGAGTATCTTTCGCACATATATGTCTAAGTTGCATTTAAAAGTAATACCCCCTTTCCCATAAATAAAAGAGGACATTTCATTCTTTCTTGTAAAATTCACCCGGACAGTTTTTCTTACTTTAAAAAGAGGACATGTCCAGTGAAAAGAGAATGTATGGTAACCCTATTCAAATTTACTCAAACTACTGCTAGTAATAATAATAATAATGATTTTAATAAATAATAATTACGTTGACATCCGTTTTGTCTCATTGAGAAACGTTTAGTTACTGAAGCTATAACTCCTAGAAGACAACATTGACTCCTTTGGGAGTCTGATGTCTTTGTGATTTATAATCTGCCTTGTGCAGTGTCATTCAGCAAGTTGCTGAAACTTCTTCTAAGCTGCTAGTAATAATAATAATAATAATAATAATAATAATAATAATAATAATAATAATAATAATAATAATAATAATAATAATAATAATAAAATAAGGAGATCATAGACCGCCTGCAAGCACAGCTCACGGTAATTGGCAGAAATCTACTAAAAAATAACCCGGTGATAGTGAAGGAGACTTTAGCCACAGCACAAGAAGAAATAGACGCGTTGAAAAACCGATGGCTAAACATTGAAGAGGAGCAGAAGTGTATGTATGATAAGCTGATTCTCTTAGGGAAAGCTGACGAACAAGCGGAAAATACTAGGCGTGGCAGGGAAAGGGTCGAGAAGACTTCAAAAAAAGCAAAGGGAGAGCCCCGAGACCAACTTAAAGAAAACAAGAAGAGAGAAGCCCCAAGCCCTCCAGAAGACAACAGACCAGACAAGAAAGACAAGCAGGTGCAAGTTGTCGAATTAGATGGTCGTAAGGAGAAACAAAGCTTTCAGGAGGTCTGGCTGAAATCTCCTGGACACAGGAAGTCGGCAAGAAAGAAAGAGAGTTCATCCAGAGATGAAAATGAAACTCCCAAAGCGAGAAATAGAAGGCCTATTAATCAAGCCATCAAATTGACAGCAAACGAAGGGCAATCATATGCTGAAATAATTAAAAAAATGAAGGAATCGGTGGATCCAAAAGAACACAATGCCAACATCCGTACAATCAGGAGGACACTTAAAAATGAAATCCTGATTGTCCTAGAGAAAGGTTGCGATCCAACGTCTCTAAATAACGCTATTAAGAGTGCTATAGGAGACAAGGTTAATGTTAATACATTTAACCCGAAAATGCTGGTCGAAATAAGAAACATAGACGAGACCGTTACTCTGGACGAAGTGAAAGGAGCAGTCACACGCATTACGGGGGATTTCCCCATGGAGGCGTGCAGAATGCTCAAGGTGTATGGAGGCAGGCAGGTAGCAACCGTAATGCTCCCAACGCGCCAAGCAGAAGTCCTGCTTAAAGCAGAGAAAATCAAGATTGGATGGCTTGTTTGCCACGTCAGAGTGAAACATCAAGTCAGGAGATGTTATAAATGTCTAGACTTCGGTCACATCTCCACTTTCTGCAAGGGACCGGACAGAAGCAGTACATGCTACAAATGTGGCAAAAATGGACACACGGTCAAGGTCTGCACAGGATCAGCACAATGTATTGTCTGCAAAGACAAAAATCTAGGAGACAATCATATGCTGGGTAGCAACAAGTGCCATTCCTTCTCAGCAGAACTAAATAAACTCAAGAAAACAAAGAATGCCTAGGTTCCTCCAAATTAATTTAGGGAAAGGGAAGACATCTCAAGAACTGCTTGTTCAAACGGCAAGGGAAAGACACGTGGATGTGTTATTGGTTAGTGAGCAGCACGATATTGATGAAATATCGTATTACCAGGACTCGACAAGACGTGCGGGTATTATATTACTTAACCCCAAACTGAGAGTTAATAAATTTAAAAATACAAGCCAAGGGTTTGTATGGGCGGATCTGGACAACCTCAGAATTTATAGCTGCTACTTCTCCCCTAACGACGCAATTGAAAAATTTAGTAAACAAATAGACGAACTGGATGCAAGCATGAACTCTGCACCAGGAGAAATTATCGTGGCCGGAGACTTTAACAGCAAGTCCCCGGAATGGGGTGAAAGCAGATCTGACCGTAGAGGTGAGATCGTCTGCGAATTCATGGCAAGAAAAGACCTGGTGGTTTTAAATACAGGGACTTCGTGCACCTTTCAGAGAGGTGCTGTATCTTCTATAATCGACCTGACATTAGGAACCTCAAAGATAGCCAGGAATGCCCAGGACTGGCAAGTTCTTGATTTAGAGACGCTTAGCGATCATCGCTATATAGAATTCTTCACTTCACCCACAGGCAACAGAGCTGGAAGAGAGATACAGCCAAACGTCGGACCATCGTGGAATACCAAAAAACTAAACGAAGAAAAGGCCACAACATTCCTTGATGAAGTTAAACTGCTGAAGAATATGGGATGGGGGACCGCGACCCTCGACGAGGCGGTAAAGGAAACGCGGAAAATCGTTAAAGGCACGTGTGAAGTCTCAATGCCTAGACGCAGGGGCCCAAGGGGAAAAAACCATGTGTACTGGTGGACTGCGGATATTGCAGAACTCCGTAATGACTGTGTTAAAGCTCGTAGACTCGCTACAAGAGCCAAAACAGACATAAGACTAAGGGAAAACTATAGGAAGTGCCGTAAATGTCTTAAGTCCGAAATCAAAAGAAGTAAAACCAAATGCTGGAAGGACTTAGTAAATGAGGTGGAGAATGACCCCTGGGGGAAAGCATATAAAATAGTTATGGGGAAATTTAAACCATCCAATAGTGCGGGACTGGAAGACCTCGAGTGGGTGAAGATAATCATCAGAGATCTTTTTCCTTACAGAGAACGCTGGGTAAGGAATAGACCCACTGACTACCACTTCGACGAAGTTAATTACTTCACAAAGGATGAATTGGTGCAAACAATGACAAAGACCAAGATGGAAACAGCTCCAGGGCCGGACGGGATCCCTAACGTGATCCTTAGCATAGTGGTTTCAGTATATCCCGAATGCCTCCTGGATACCTTTAACCATTGCCTTAAACTGGGGAAATTCGTTAAGGATTGGAAAGAGCAGAAGCTAATTCTCATTAGGAAAGGAAACAAGCCAATTGAGCTGACGTCATCGTTCAGACCTTTGTGCCTGCTGGATACGATGAGTAAATTACTTGAGGGTTTGCTCCTCCTACGATTAGAGAAACACATGATTGCAGGATTTAACTTCTCAACGAGGCAATTTGGTTTTAGAAAGGGTCTCTCAACAATAGACGCTATTACAGAAGCAGTTCAGTATGCCGAAACAGCCAAAAGTAAGAGAGGTTTTTGCGCACTGGTGGCGATTGACATAAAAAACGCATTCAACTCCGCCAGATGGAAAGACATAATACAAGCGCTGGTAGCCAAGAAGGTCCCTGAGTACCTCGTGAAGATCCTGGAGGACTACCTCAGCGAGAGGAAAATTATTTACACAAATGGATATAGGATAGAGGAAGAAATGACTTGTGGTGTCCCTCAAGGATCTCGACTGGGCCCCTTTCTGTGGAATGTGCTATACGACGATCTTCTGAACATCGAGCTTCCGAAGTACTCTCAACTTATTGGTTATGCTGACGATACACTCATAGTGTGCCATAGTGACAACGTGGAGCTACTGGCGATGAAAACCAATGAAACTCTTCGCAGGGTAAAAAAGATGGCTGGATATAAGAAATCTCCAGATGGCGGTAGCAAAAACAGAAGCCGTACTGGTTACCAATCGGAGAGCATTTCGACCCCCGGTGATCCGTCTGGGAGACGAGATTATTAGATGGAATCGGCAAATAACGTATCTCGGAGTCGAAATTGACTCGAGATTAAGCTTTGGACCCCATATCATAAAAATGGCTGACAAAGCAGCAAAGACTGGTGCGAACCTCTCCAGACTTATGCTGAATACAAGAGGACCCAGTGAAAGTAAACGAAGATTGATATCTAGCGCAGTTCACTCGAGAATGTTGTATGCTGCCCCAGTGTGGGCTGATGCTCTAAACAAAGAGTCCATAAGACGGAAATTTTCCCAGGTTCAGAGAAGGATGGCACTGAGGATAATTTCGGGATATCGTACTGTATCGGACAATGCAGCCTTAGTTCTGGCCAGTACACCCCCTATCGACCTTTTGGCTCAAGAAAGGAAAGCAATGTACCTAAGGCTGAAAGCGGCTAAACAACAAATGCGCCTACTGACAACAAAACAGGTCAACGAAATCAAAGCGGAGCTGCGAAGCGATCTTGTGTACAGATGGCAATGCCGATGGGACTTGGAGGAAAAAGGCAGATGGACTTATAGTCTTATCCCCAACATCAAAGAATGGATAAGTAGAAAACACGGTGCAGTGGATTACTATTTGACGCAAGCCCTTACGGGACATGGATGCTTCAAAAAGTACCTCTATAGATTCAAAATTGCTGAAAGCCCGACATGTTCTGAATGCCACAAAGAAGATGATGATGCTTTGCACTCTATATATAATTGCAAAGCCTGGGAGGAAGTCAGATCTGTATGCTATGAAAAACTGCGAGTGGAAATGACACCTGCAAATACAATCGAAACTATGCTGCAATCTCCAGAAAACTGGAACACAATTGGAGATTTCATAAAGCACATCCTCAAACAGAAGGCCATGATGACAGCGGATAGAGCACTTGCTCACACCCACACCCACGTGCGACGTAATGTCTCGCCAGACGGTTCCACACGTGGTCCTATACGGGCAAAGGCGAGCGGAGGGGGTTTTAGTCGGTAGACCAAGTCTGGGAGTCCGACAGTACCGGCTGCGGCGGTCTCCATAAAGGATTTCCCCCGCCTCAAAAAAAAAAAAAAAATAATAATAATAATAATAATAATAATAATAATAATAATAATAATAATAATAATAATAATAATAATAATAATAATAATAATAATAAAGCTCGTGTGTTGTCCGTTTTTTTGTAGAATAGCGCCACGGGATCTCCCCCTGTTATAAAAGGGGACTAACAGGAGTGGCTGTCCGCTGTCCCTCCATCTGAAATTGATCCATCTTTCATTCGCCATTCCTTTTTCCGCTGTTCCATCTATTCCTTTGCAAAAATGATACCTTATCTGTCCCTTAGCCGTTTTCCCGATTCTGTTCCCAAACTATCTCCTATCCACTTCACCCTTTTCTTTACGTCCCTCGAAAACCAGCCCTGCGTGGACTGAGAGAACAGCTACAGCACGTGGGGGACGGGCAAAGGCACTTTTGAGTGTCGGCTATCAGGGCAATGGCAACCCGCCAAATCGGATGCCTATCTGTTTTTCTGGAAGCTGGGAGGTGACCTGTGCCCCTGACTTCTATGAAAGGGATCGGCGAACCAACTGGTAACTGGAAGAAGGGGTAGCACCCGAAATAGCCACCCCTGTGTTTTTGCGGGCTGTAAGTGCCTGAGCTAAGCCTTTAGGGTTTAGGTGATGGTGCGCAGATGGGGCTCTGGCTCAGAGGCGAGAGGTGCTTCCACTCTTGACTCTTACCCGTTTCGCCGGTGGAGAAGCAGTTATGAGAAGTAAAAGAATTCGTGGCGCATGCGACCCGCACTTGCAAGGCGGCGGTGCGAGTTCTGGCACCGGGCTCGCAGTGAAAAATGGGCTACCTGTGCCAGTGGAGAGCAGTGGAGCCTCCTTATACCATTCGAGAAGGTGTGGCGCTGCACCACTTATGGCGACCACAATACAAACAATACTGGGGGTCGCTGCCTTGAAGACACGATAGTTCACCTCGCCCGACCTCAGAAAAAACGCCAGCGAATGAAATGGAGTAAGGAGTTAAATATCTCCATTATGCATGCGTACTTTTTGGCTACCAGGCTTGAAGCGGGCATGGAGGGATACAGGACGCTATTTCACAAAGAATGGTTAAAACTGCATCCGGACATACCGGTATCCCAGCAGAGAGTGTGTGGCCAGCAGCGCACCATCATTGTAAAGAACTTTCTCTCGAATGCAGAAATAAATACCATTAGGGAGAATGTAAGAGCATCTTCATGTGTTGAGAATAGGAATATGCCTGATTAAGGGAGAAATAATGAAGATCCACAAGCTAATCAGGAGTCTGTGGAGACGGATTCTCATGAATCCTGCCTTCTAGTGTCTGAGCAATTCTCTCGGGCTCTGCATTACGAAGCCATGAAGGCATACTATCATGGTATCCCCTTATCCTCCCGACCATGGATCTCACGAGTGGGATACGACCCGCGTACACATGCAGCGATGGATGCGGTCAATAACTTGCTGAAGGTTGATGTAGAACAATCGACATCGCTTGAGGAAGTGGTAAGCTATGTGTCTTGCGCAGCACTTGCTGTTGTACAGGGACTAGGTAAACCTATAAACAATCAATTGAAAACATCAAAAGACGCATTACAGTCTGCTAAACTCACCAATCCCCCATGGTTGAGACGTATTGAATGCAAGATCGGAAGCTTCCGGCGAGACATAAGCATCCTGACAGCCTTCTTTACAGCTCCTGAGAACGCAATTAGAAAGGACTCCAATGCAGTGAAGGCGATTGGAAGAAAGATGAGAATTCGAAGAACCCAGCCGAATTTTGAAGAGAGGCTCCGAGACAGACTTGAGTACCTGAAACAGCGCGTCGCAGCCCTTGGGTGTTGTATGAGAAGATATCATAAAGCAATGAAACGAAGACAACATAATGCTATGTATTCATGCGACCAGAAGAAATTTTTCAGGTAACACAAAGATCAAAGAATGTTGCCGGAAACAGTTCTTAAAAGCTCCGAAATGGAAGAATATTGGAGTAATATATTGAGCATTCCCAAGACCCATGATGGACAGCTTACTGGATAGCAGAAGAGGAAGAGAAGTGCTGTGATATACCACAAATGTGCTCGCCTAATATTACACGGAAATATATCTTCAATTCAATCAGGAAGACGCAGAATTGGAAAGCACCAGGTACTGATCCAAACCAGTGGAGGTTATTGATAGATGCATCAAAAACTAACCTCAAAGGTGTTCTTCTATTTGCATAGCAGTACAATGCCTTCTGTTCCAATCGCCTATGCAACTATGGCAAAGGAGACTTAGTATGTATTGGAGCACGTGCTTACAGCAATTCAGTATGGTTAACACCAGTGCCATATATGAGGGGATTTAAAGATCGTTGTCCTAATCTTGGGAATGCAGCTAGGTTATAACAAATATCCTTGTTTCCTTTGTGAATTGGATAGTCGGGAAAGACAATCCCGTTATGTATAAGAATCTTTTTATCCAAGAAAAGAAAAAAAGATTTTTTGTAACACAGTGTTATCAACGTTTTTGCTGAATAAGAAAACCGATGAATAGAGCTAATTTACAAAAAATGTAAGATAAGATTTTCAGAAAACCCAACAGCAAGACTAGCTTCGTCACTGATAGGAACAGAACTCCAATTAATGTGATTATAGCAGAAATAAAAATTCCTTATCTAACTTATAGGTTTAAAGAAATGTGTTCTAAATATACTTTAAAATGTTTATCACTGAATGGTTGTAAGCTGATCAATATTTTAGAGCCATTAGTAGAAATTGCTGAATGCTTTATGTATGAAAATAATTTTCAAAAGTCTTCATTGGTTAAATGCTTTGAAGATGTGCAGTTCTTACGTGACAATAATATGTTATAATAACCATTCCAAATATCAAGGAGATTATAAATTTTCATTTTATAAGCCTTGACAAAAGGCTTATACAGACCTTGAAAAAAGATTGACCAAATGTGCTTCCCGGGAAAAGAAATAAATTTTAAATATATTTTCCCGAAACTAGTGATGTGATACACATTCTGAGAGACGGATCTAAATTAACAGTAAATAATACGACCCATTTGGGATTTGCTGTTTGGAGCTTAAGGGAGGTTTTCAATCTTGCGCACAGAATCTTAGATGTTGCATCTACTTTTACTGCAGAATTCATGGCATTGATTTTTGCTGTGGAAAAAATTATTTAGACTTCAGTCGGACATTTTATGATTTTTTACGACTCTGAGAGTTCTCTCAAAGCATTATGTAATACAACTATTGGGGATAATTCACCCCTGATATACACATTAAGACAAAAGTTAGCTTATGCAATCTCTATTGACGTGAAAATTCAATTAGTTTGTATTCCGGCCCACAACGGTATCATTGGTAACCAAAAGGCAGATGAAATGGCAAAAGGGGTAATATTTCTTAACGAGCATGTAGTGGCATTTTTTAATCATAAGTGCCGACAGGAAAATACAACGAGATTAATTCATGAACTTAAATATAGAGATTCTTTCTATTTTGAAAATTATTGTGTTGAATCATCTAGGAGACCTTGGTTTTATAATTTTGAATTTTCCAGAAAGGCAATTGCATCTATAAACATAATTGCAAGTAATCATATCTCATTAAATGATAGTTTAATGTACAAAAATATTGTAATCAATAATATTTGTAATTTTGGGGAAGGCATTGATTCCATAGAACATATTGTCTGAAATTGCCATTTTAATGATAAGGAAAGGGATATAATGTTAAAAGTAGTTCGTAAGATAATTGGTTATGGTCCATATTCTTTAAAGCCTTTTTTTATCATTTAAAGATATAAATAACAAAGGCGGGAATATATTTTCAGAAAATGCCGAATCTATTACTATAACACTCGACGTAGAAATCATATTCATCAGGTGGCAGTATCAACAGCTCATTATAAAAAATTCACATACATGTACTACATTGTTTTACAACACTTTGCCAGATGACATTAAACGATTACATTTGATAGAAAAGTGAAATCGTTTCTGCTGCATAACTGTTTCTATACAATTAGAGACTATACTGAGCATCACAAGGAAAGTAACATTAATTTTAACAGTTATATTTAATGTATTATTTACCATTGAACTGTATCATTCTAAACAATACGTAACAAGTATTGTATCGCAGCTTCTAGGTCAATGACCCCCATCTCGATCAGGTTTTTCGTCCAGTTTCCCTGGTCCATTGAGCAAATGCTGCGATGGCCCCTTGTTTTGCTTCTGGACATAAATGTAACTTCATTATCTGTGCACGTCTTCTAGAATTCAGTGGGAAATATAGTTATTCAAATTATCGTTTCCATGTTGTCGCGGCAGGAAGTATTATTTCGAAGGACAACGTGGATAAGAGCCCAAAATTTATTGCTTATTTATCCTTGAAAATAGATTTAATTACATGGGAGTTTTTTTAAATTCAAAATTCAAGTAGTATAGGTGTAGTGTGTGGATCACAGAATTTTGTGTATAACACTTAGTGTAGTGATCACAGAATTTTGAAAATGTGCACACAATTCACTTCTCCCCATAGCACGTCATACGCAGTTTTAACTGTTTTTTTACGTTAAATAAATAAATAAATAAATAAATAAATAAATAAATAAATAAATAAATAAATAAATAAATAAATAAATAAATAAATAAATAAATAAATAAATAAATAAATAAATAAATAAATAAATAAATAAATAAATAAATAAATAAATAAATAAATAAATAAATAAATATGCTAATTAATCATATTTCATTTCTTTTCACTAAAAATCCTGAAGTGTGGAAGGTAAGTCGGTGGTGGAGGGCCCCTTCAAAGGTTTTTTTTTCTGTTTTTTGCATATATTTCCATAACTATCAATCCTATCAAAATTTGAGCTCTGTACAAAATGAAAGTCGACGATATTTCCTACAAAAAGGTTTCCTATTGGGATTTGTGGTAAAATTAACCTTTATAGGCTCGTTAAGTTCTTGTTTTATGGACAATATATGCCAAATATGCAAATGCATGTTGTTGATAAATGTCGAACAAAACTAAAATTACTAACATCATTTTTATAAAGGAGATATTTACAAAAAAGGACCTTGTAAATAAAAGCAAGAAATTTCGAGCCTTTAAGTTTAAAAGGCTTAATTTTACAACAAAACCTTACAAGTATATTTTTGAAGGAAATTTTATCTACTTTAATTTTGTATAGAGCATAAGTTTCAGTAGGACTGTAGTAGGACATGCAAAACACGTAGAAATAGCACCTTTAACCTCCCCCCCCACCTCCAACTCATCCCCATACAACAACCATGCCAAATTTCAAAACTCAGGGATTTTTTTCACTCGATTTGTCTAATTTGGCCAGGCTAGTGCACGAAATACTTAAAGGACGAAAGTATTATTTTCAGGTGGTAAATGAAATCTACATCCACTTCTTTTCAGACTTGCATTATTTCATGTTCATCGTTATTTCTGTTTTCTTTAGTGAATGAACTTCGAATGAGTTTTCTTATAAGAATGCTATCTTTATGTAATCTTTACATACTGCTTATCAGAGGGCGTTATCCCTTTCATGAGGTCCACGAGTGGTCAGACCCACCCCCAGCAACACTGCCGTACAATAAGGTGACCAGGCGTCCCGCATTAGCCAGGACAGTCCCTTTTTTGAGTCCCTGTTCCGTATATTTTAGAGGAAAACGGGACGTCAAAATGTCCCGTTTGCGTGACAGTGACTAATCGACATAAAGTATCGTCAATAATTTTAAATGTGTCCTAATGTATTCCGTTGAGTTTGCATTAGTTTGCAAAAGAGTAAGCGCGGGTAGATCATACTTCTGTACCGCGTAACAAGAGTGTTTCACAGACTATTGAAATCAAGAAGAGATAGATTCTGTGGTGTTTATAGGGAGGGAAAATGAGCTTTGCTTAATTGCTTAATTTGAGCTTGTACATGGTTTATCGCTATCGATATCGTTACCGAGAAATTCAATAATCCGAACTTTCTGCATCTGTGAGTTTTCGATGCGATTTAGCAAGCAATCTTAATTGAGGAATACGAGCCAATGAATATATAGTGAACGATTCACATCCTTGAAAATGAATAAAAGTGCAAATGAAACAAATTATTTTTTTTAATGATCCATTCAAATGTCCTTTTTTGACATTATTTTTGCCAATTTTCTGATTTTTTTAGACAAACATTTTCCTAATCAAATACGGATCCTTGTGATCACTTCATTTCATATAAATATAACTAACCCATCAATATTGAAAACTGAAAAAACGGTTGAATGAAATTCATTAGAGTTGTGACACTCGTAGAAAACAGCTAAGGTTGGAACTTGTGAAATATTGAAATACAGTGGCTTTTACACAGATACTGTATTTCAATATTTCACATGCAATATGTACCCCGTTTAGTCCCGTTTTTAGACAAAGAAATGTTACAATATCCCGCTTTTTGCTTTTAATGACCTGGATACCTTGCCGTTTAAACTCGTTCCATCTTGTAACATTTCTCCTGGCTACGTCTATACTTCCAAAAGCCCGTGAACTATTTCCAAACAAAATCTTAATGCAACATATGTTTTGTAAAACACTAGAAAGTTATACGATTTTTTCTGGTTTTAATAACTAAGTATGTATCTCAATATCAATAGGTACTGAATAGCAACAAAACATAATTTTCTCGCATAGTTATAGAAAGATCAGTCATTGTGAGTTTAATTAATTTAGATGACGTTTCAATTAAGTTTAGTAAGCTAAATTTGGAGAAGTTCAAAAAATGCACGGTGTATATTCCACAAATTCGGATTATACTACTTCTTTTATGAACATAAAGTGGATTAATAACAAATTAAGTTTATTGAATAGAAGTATGAAATAACATCGCGCTTTCGCCTGATATTGTACGCTATCTGGGCAACTCGTTTTATTTGCCGACGCTGGGAGCTATAATGCTCTCTGGCCGGAGCGTCGTTGCAAATCGATTTCGAGCCGAAGCCGAGGTGAGCGGTCCGAGGGAAGCACTGCGCATGGCGGCTGCGACGCGGGGACCGCAACGTGTCGCCAACGCACTCTATCAGTGACTGGGATGTACCATGTGAAATGGTTAGAGTGGACACGGCTTCACGAAGCCCGCGCTCTTATGAACCTCACGAAAAACGCCACATTAAACACCTGGAGACGACGATCGCAGTAAAGGTCGTTCTGCCAGCTGTAAAGAGGCGTTCAAAAATACGTAAGCAAAATTTAACTTTGTATCCCCCACCTCTCGTGACATTTAAAAATACTTCAGCTGAGATTAAAGTTCCATTTGCTGCCCCTTACTTCCTAAGTTAAATAAAAGCAATTTAATGTAAAAATATAATTAAAATTACATGAAGTATTCGAATTTTTGGGCAACAGAAAGTTGTTTTTTTAACAATGTAAAACTGTGGAATAAATAAAAACTTAATGACAAATTTAAAGTTTTACACATACATAATACTATATCCCATAAAATGTATCATTGATACATATTTTTTAAAATTTTAATATTAATTTATTTTTAGACATTAATAAAATAGAGATTTCAAAAATTTTCTTTAATGCACTACTACACCCACGTTCGTTTTTATCACAGTAAAGACCGCACTCCAACCTAACAGTGAACGTATTTCTTTCTCGCCTACTACATACTTGCGTAGTAAATAGAAAGTAATGTAATGCTACGGTGTAAAATGGTGATTTAAAAAATAACTCTGACTAAATGGGGATGAAAAAAGTACATAAATGTGGTTCCTATACGAAGGTGTTACTTTAATAGTGGTACAACTCCATTGACACTCATTTCGAGATATTGAGATCTAAATTTAAATGATTTAAAAAAAATCGAGGATGGAGCTAGACAAAAAAATGTGTGTGTTATTCTCTTATAAGATATTTACTTGTTCGTATGAAGATGATATGAATAAGCATACTGTATATGCTTCGCGAAATATTGAGGGAGTAGAGGAGTTATACCACCATAAACATGAGGTGTATGGGCCAAATTGGTAATGTCGTTCTAAGAAAAGTTGGAAATGAAGGTAATATCAATTAATATATAATTATAATATAATAATATTATTATAATAAATAATAATTAATATATATTAAATATTAATTTAACATTACAGTTGAAGCATATAGGGTTTTCTTCATCTTCTTGAAATCATCCTGTTCCTACCAGCAGATCAGTGAAATAAGCGTTATTGACGCTTAAAATGAATGGAAACCAATTAAACATATCCTGTTTTTTCTCATTAACCTTTCTTTCCAGTGGTTGTAGAAGCGGAATATTTAAGTTTTTTAAAATCTTATTACTTCCTCATCCTCTGGTGGTTTCTGTGAAGTGAAGTTTAATGTGTAGAAACGAACGTCTTGATTTAAGGTTTACTTGTACATAATGTTTGATTTATAAAATTTTAGGTCCCGGAACCGCCCAAAATTAATTATTAATTTAATAGAAATAATTATATATTAATAATATATGATTTAAAATTTATTCCCGAGGTATCGGAACGGCGCGCCGTTCCGTCACGTTCCGCCAGAAATCAAGCCCGGCTTGTCCGTAATTACAAAAGACTCCTGTTTGAAAAATCTAATCCATTTAATTTTTTACCAGTTACAGCCACGATTTTATTCATTTTTCTTCCTTCTTGTTACAGACTTTTGTAGATCTATTAACACAGAGCCCATTAAGTTTAATTTCTGTGGTAAATAAAAAATGTGCGATATTATTATATTAGTTTTGTTGATTTCTATTACCAAATCTGGATCAAGCTTTCTATCATCATAACATTGCAGACGCTATAAATATCTCGAAAATCACTCATCACGAGACTTGCGGAAAACCACGTAGCTGTACCACTGCAGTTGAACCACTGTCAAAATAAATAGATTGCAATTCCCCGTGATTCACTTTTATTGTGCTATGATGGGTTGTGACGTCCAGAGAAAGAACTTGGAATTCTATCTCTTTCGGAATAAATTGAAACACTTGCGCGGACCTGAAAATGAGTTAACTCAATTTCTCAAAAAGTGGAGTTGAGCCACTATTAAAATAACGCCTGCATTAAGTAAATGACTTCCTCGAACAGGTTGTGCAGTCAGAATACCCGTTTTATGTTCCTTGATATCGAAAAATTCGTTTACAGTAAAATACCCATCTGTTAGTCTGTCCCTCACACGGACCCTCATCTGACTGTGGTCAGCAAAATCTTCATTTTATAAAAAATGGCCCAAATTTATTCTTACTTTTTTTTCTCCGATTCTTATTTTTTTTCTCTGAACTCTCAAAAAATTTCAAAAGTTCAATTTTTATAAGCGTGTTCCAACAACTTCAAAATGAAATATAGAGATGGTTTCCATTAATAAATTTGGTTCTTCAATAACAGATGTTTAAATAAGATTACTTACAATTTTCGAAAATATTAATAGATTTGTGTAAGTTTGCGTGAAATAAAAGCAAGTTTTAAACAAATATTTTCTCAAAAATGTCTCGAATTTTTTTATTTAAATTTTTTCTAAGGCAGCAATTCACGCTTATAAAAATGACGCATCTTTTTCAACAACCTTTCAATTTTTTTAAAATTGCAGAAAATGAACATTGTAAAATACATTATGGGTAACAGATTTTTCCTTTAATGATAATTAATAATTCCTTCCTGTTCTAAATTAGATGTAACATACATTCACCTCCCTCGCACATGGTTCTGACTTTGATATTCAGTGGGCACACAAGTTTTTGTATTAGTGTTGCATTGAGATAATTACCGATAATAGAAATGAAATAAAACAAAACAGAACTAGATCTCTAAAATACGGTGATCGTATTCCAGCACTTTGCAACAAGCATGATTGTTTGGACACGGTTTACACTAGTTTATTTCATGACCATAACTGTTATTCCTACTACTACAGTACCGGCAGCGTATAAGCGACTCTGACAGTTCTCTCGCCGCGTGTTGTGGTAGATCATGTGACCTGCTCTGAAGCAATCAACTTGCGAGGATTTGTTTACTTTCTCACAGCTAGCGTTCCGCGTTGCCGCTCAACTCACTCGCACGAAATCAAAGAGGCGATGAGGTTCGACTGTGGCGAAGGTTATGAACACGATATCAAGACGTGTCATCGCCTGTCAGTAAGTGTTAATGTTACGAGGTTTAATTTATTTGCTATGTTGGTGGTGCCACGAGTGCCGTAATGTGTGACAATAGCGCATCGAACTGTCAGAGTCGCTTATACGCTGCCGGTACTGAAGTGCTGGTGATAAACGAAATCAAATTAGTTCATTTCGAAAATTTCACTTCCTGGTATGTATTGCAGTGATGAAAAATCTTTCACATCATTCGCAACAATTCACAGCAACGTTCTCAGAACTGTCGGTGATGCCGGGAAGATCATTGCACGCACCGTGTGCAGAAAGAGGGCCTTTCTTCCAGCGCGGCCAACTTTACATAAAGAAAACGAACATTTTGAATTAAAAAACCTAACATCAAGTGAAAATCAATTTCCCAAACATAAATAATGTAGTTAATACCGTCAGGAAGTGGCTGAACTTGTGTTCTTTCAATAAGGCGAAACTCATAAAGTTGAGGTGCAGCTAGATGCAGACGAAGGCAGAAAATTGGAATTCCCCTCGGACGCCGCGCCGCCCCTTCGCCCAAGCGCTGCGGCAAAAGCAAAGGAGCCCTATGTTGGAGCATAGGGTGGACTAGTCAAGGCAGTGAAATAGCTTAAGAGCGTGATTTGGTGCACTCTCCGCTGGAGGGAGTGGTCGACGG
This sequence comes from Teleogryllus occipitalis, assembly GCA_011170035.1. Lineage (NCBI taxonomy): Eukaryota > Metazoa > Arthropoda > Insecta > Orthoptera > Gryllidae > Teleogryllus > Teleogryllus occipitalis. The sequence goes on from BLKR01002544.1 coordinate 74,341, forward strand.
GCTCTCTTTGATTTCCTATATATCGATATAATTGATCGCTGCAATATCTTGAATATTGCATTTCATTTAATGGAAAGTAGACATTTTTAGAATATTATAAGAATATTTTCGATTATCTTGGGTTGCACAACCGTGTAACCTAAGTACGAGCCACCACAATAATAGCGCAAGAGATGCGAAAACTAATTCTTTTGAAACGGATACATCAACACAAATACATCAATCAACAGTGCGCTTCTTACAACAAGAAATAGAGACGCCTAAGAATGAGAAATCAACACTATGAATTTGAAACTACTGTGTAGCGACATTGTCTTTCTGGTATTCCGACTTGATGTGAACACAGTCGCGGTCACACCTACAAAACTAGTGATGCTACAGAATTGCACTGATTTCTCGTACTTTTAATTTTCTCATTTCTTTGATCTGGGCTAAATTTTCGGTCTTGCCCCACCCTCTTCCCAACTGCCATCTACCGCCACCAAAACTACATTTTCTCCATTTTTCGCTCCTGTAATATTAGAATGGAAAATTATAGAATACTATATAAGAGTAAAATCTCGCTTTAAATAAATTTTCGTTTAAAAATTGGGAGTATTTTTATTTTAGAATTCGTTTCAACGTTTCTGTGAAAGCGAAATGCGAAGTTCTTTTTTACAAACTACTTTTGAGTTTTGAAGAAACATCGCTGAAAATCATTTGAAGCACTTTGACTCACATGTAATAATGTATTCAAATTGCTGACAATAGAAACATTAACAGTACGAGAGATATTTCCAAAAAATCACATTTCTGTAATTATGTAAATACCAAAATAATACTTCAAAGTAGCATTAATACCATGTTGTTGAGTCCATTTAGCATTATACTTTCAAAAAAATTAAAGAAAAATTTTAGAGGGCTTTTGAGTTATCGAGACGCTTTATAACACATTATTTGAAGCACAAGTTCTCATAAATGCAACAATAAATAAAGTACAATTCAGTAAGTTTTGAAAACACAAAAATAAAGGAAAATAGCGTTGATGTTATCTGTTACACTGCGTTTTACACTAACCCTACCAAAAGTTTAAAGAAACATTTTAGAGCGGTTTTTGAGAAATTATTTTCGATATTTTTTAATATTGCACATATTTTACGTAATATTAAAATAAAGCAATAAATAATATTTTTGCAAAGAGGGAGAGCTCCGAGTCGAGCCAGATCGACCATCCATATTGGAAAAATCCTACGAATGGTATAGATTGATTGATTGTTAGTGATTCCGGGCGCGTCAACTACTATGGTCTTTAGTCCCGTAAGTATAGTGCGTGCGTGTTTGCTCGCGAGGTGGCGGAGGTCTTCCCCCTCCGGATGGCGAGATCCGGCGCCGACCTACCGTCGGCTAGTGGGGTGGTTTGTCCCTAACCAGGACTCTCCCACCTGCAGGGCACCGCCCCAGCCGGTGTGGTAGTGTAATGCATGTTAGTGTAGGTGTGTGTGTGTGTAAGGGATGAAGATAGGATAAGGTAGGAAAGATTGTGCACTGTCCGTGGCCCGATTGTTAGGTACTGCTACGGCATTCATCTGGTGTTGATCGTAGAAACCACGAAAAACTACCGTTCAGAGCAGCCGGCCGCTAGAATTCTCCTCCAGACAGCGACCTACGTAGGTGAAACGTTAGTGTGGAAAATCCTGCTGCCGTCGGGTCTCGAACCTAAGCGCTGCAGTGACATCAGTTGATGCACTGAGCCACCGCTCCCGGCACGAATGGTTTAGGTGCTAATGTTGTTCACAGACGGATAGATGTTTTGAAAGAAACAACAGTTCTTCGGTATGAGGGGGGCCGAAAACGTCTATTTCTCGAAACCCATTTTCCGCGGCATTATATAACTTTCCCTACACTATGTATATTACTACGTATACTAGAAAGTAAAACAGGCGCTGAATTGATGACGTTTAATCCATTTAAATCTATCCGTATTAAAAATTGAAGCCGCTTCAGAGAAAATGTAATTTAAGCGTTTCTGAAAATGGGCAATTTTAAGTTCATTTTCACAGAAAACATTCGAGTTTTCACGAAACTTTTCTAGAAATCAATTGAAGCATTTTACTTTCTCGCTACTGCTTACAGGATATGGAAAACGTATTGTAATGCTGCGTGAAAAAGCGGAGAATTTACGAAACAAAAACATTTATTCCCGGGCCCTGGTAACGAAAATATGGATAAATATTTCCCTACATTCTATAGTAAAATACTTCCTCTAATACGTTGTTGTCAGAATCCATTTTGATTCCGAAAAATTGATTCACGTAGTACGTCTGTTCGTCCGTCTGACTGTCCGTCCGTTCGTCTGGTCAGCGCTAGCGCCTAAACCATTTAGCCAATTGTTTCCTAAAATTAATATTTCCTAATGGATTTGGCTGATGTCGCGACCCCTTGAATAATATGAAACCCATATTTTAATTTTGGAGGTACTTTTTATTAAGCCCCTGGAACATTTTCAAAATTTCCAAAAAAGTAGGTCCAAACTTTTTATTAAATTTTTTGATGGGATAGCGTTAAAGACGCTTAAGAGAAATTTTACCCTCAGAATCTCCATGAGTTTGTATATTATGTTTCGACTGCAGTGGGTGTGACCTGAGCTCCATTAACTTGTAATTCACCTGGTTTAGCTTGGTTGTATTCTAGCGTGTTGTGGGATTTTATACTTGGTCATGATCACTCTTAACACTTATGGTTAATGCTTGGCCACAAGCAGTGGTTATCTATTAATTGGTTTTGTCAGGGAATATTGTTTTAAAGATTTTTTTGCTCTTTTTTAAGTTTTTACTTGAATGATTTAATATGTTTAATTGAATATGGTTTGTAATACCGGGGACTATCACTCCCTACACTCTCAAATCTTAAATAGTAATCTCACATCTACATCCAGTGTCAGAATGTAATAATGTATTATTGGTTGGCAACCTGATCTGTGTGCTAATGCTAGTGAATGTTGTAGGCAGGGCATCGGTAGTTAATATTGTATCATTATTTTTTTATGTTACCTTGCCACTTAATAGTTTTGAGGTGGTTATATATTAAAAAAATAAATGGCTAAATATTTTCTAATTTAATTCAATTTTTGGAATTTTTTATAATAAATTTATGGTTGTTTGGGTTGGCAATGATATCTATGGTTTCATTCATAATTATTTTCCATTGATGAATATTGAATATTTTACATTGTGCAAACCTCCAGTTGGCACGTGCTTTGATTATTACCATGAATGTCTTTAATCAACAACTGACCCAATGAATTTAAATAATATAAAATAATTAACATGCATTGACCGGAAGTACGTCAAATTTACGATTTATTTACATTTTCTCTCAGTACAATTCTCAAGATGTCAATTAAGGATTGTTTAATAATGATTTGTCAATACATGTAACAGTTAACAATGGTTTTCCTCATCATTGACTGGTCTGTTTATATTGCTAATTGAACACGTGGTCGACCGGATACGCATGGTTTCTGGCATGGAGTGACTGTAGCACGTGGTCGTGACACAACACGTTTTTCATTCACTTACTTTCGGGCCATGGCCCTGGTCAGACGTGGCGTGCAATGAACCTGTGGGCTGTAGCAACTCCAAACTGGAGTTGGTTTGGAGGCAGACATGAAGGTTGACCGTCTTGTATATTAGTAAGGTGTATATAGTTTATATTACTTTGGTTTTATATTACTTTTGGTTTTTCACAAATGTTGATTCAGGTATATATTGTGAGATTACAAATAATATTGTTCAGATAAGTTGTCTTCATTCCTTGTGTTTGTGTTTACTGTAGCCCTGAGGAAGGAATTAGATATTCCGAAACGTTGGCAAACTAATGTGTTTTATTAATTGACCAATCCTGTGATCCACATTGCACAATTTAATTTTTTCAAATTAGTCCATTTTCCTCTGAATATTTTAAAGAAAACATCTGGGCTACTACCAGTATTCACTTGAGGTAACTCGTGTTCAAAAACACTTCGATAAAGCACTAATTCATGTCTGTGGTGACAACATGGAAAATATATCATCTCTCTTTCTGGAAACTGATCTAGAAATGTTATCGCACCGTTGAAACGACCAGTGTTGGAGCTGGTTGTGTCAGAACAAAAAATTTGAACCTTATCTTCTAATCCCAAATTTTTTTGAAAATTCCAGACAGCCATAGCTTGTTTCTTTTGCATTTCCAATAAACGTTTAAACGCAATTTTCTTAAAAAGGTTCTAAATTTTTCAATGAAAATTGCTATTTAGGACGAGGTTTAACTCTTCTTTAATATTCTTAAAGTAATATTTCGGTTCCCCACCTTGCCTGCGACCTTGACATGCCTGTTATATATATATACACATGTATATTTTTATACATGTATTACGGTGTAAGTAAGAAGGATTAAACACGGTGGTTTCTGAAATTTTCTTCCTTGCAATTTAATAATTCAAAACTGTTTTTTCTACGATCCCAGAAACTAAGGAGTTTCGAATAGATTATGCTTTATTACAAAGATTTGATAATTGCATACCCTTTATGTTGATAACCCTTTCGTTCCAAGTGTTTATGTGGGTAATTCTCTATTTCATATTTTGAACAAACATCGCTTCCAAATCTCTTAAAATTAAATGATGTCCACGATATGTCCGAGCAACGTGAACAAGATATCTTTTCAAGAGAACATTTTTCATTGAGCAAATTTCAATATAGATAACTCTCTTATCATCGAATACGAGGATTGACTGATAGACGTCCATAAGATAATTAGAGTAATAAGTTGAAAATTGCGAAAGTCACTAAGCTCAAGGTTAAAGCAATTCCCTTTTTCTAATCATCAGACAAAAGTTTTAACTTTCTTGTAATAAACATACAATAGTAGCCATCTCTGGATGCAAATGGTCATATATTTCAGAGCAACTTGTTCAGACATTTGTATAAAGGAAACTATAATTTTCATTGATTTTATCCAAATTTACTGATCATATTTACAATTACTCCGATGGTCATTTGTGGATTTTCTATTTAACGTTTTTAACATGAAGTATTGCATTTGAATTTACTAATTTAAATGATTCACTTCTAGCGTACATAATTTTCATCATATGGAATACTAACATTGACGATATTTCCAATGAACGCCACATTCTTGGTCGATGGCTTAGCAATATCTTAAAGGACCAGACCATCATTTGGGGAAATTCATTTTAATAAGTCCGCCGTCCGTTAATATTTTAAATGTAAGATACAAGGCACCACTGCAATATGTTATGAATGAACGTCACATTAAAAGACAAACGTCCCATTCTTGAAATCAATGTTCTGAAAAAATGAACTGGCAGCAGCAATAGGCTTTTTGATCCAATAAATATTTTAGTAATTTGTGCCCGAGTTCTTTTGTGGCGTCAACACATTCAGCACTAGAAATAGACATTTTCGGGTTTTGTTTCAATTTGCATATTTAGTCTACCTGCGTTTTTGTGACTATGCGAATTTTGCATCACAGCTATCGATATTTGTGAGCTTGAGCCCTTATCTCTTGATATCCTTCTGCCCGTCACCACAAACGCAGATAGCGGCCGCCAAGGCTACGGGAGTATCGGCATCCGCAGTTGGCCTACGGCCTAGAATTCGCATCCAGCATTTCGTCGTTGAGTCGCTTTGCTATGATTCGGCCGGAAGATGGCAAAGTACAGAGGGACAGTTCGATGGTGTCTCCCCCGGAACTCAGCGATTTGGGGTCTCCAGGTTCTTCCTACATGAAGGTCGACTCAGACGTCTCCTTCTTCGGAAAGTGAGTTTTGTTCTTATCTTGTATATCGACACTGACATCAATACATGAGGTTTTCTTCGTGATGGATTGAAAATTCTGTAGATTTAATTATAATATAATAAACACAAAAGAGTATTGCATATGCGTCCACATTTCCATGTTTCGACAACAAGAGGATCATACTTTTTAATTGCTGAAAATAAAGTACATACTAGTCTTTATTCTTCTGTTTATAAGAACGACGATCTCTTGGATATTTTATACAAATGTCATTAAAATTATCGTTGAAATTTAAGATATTAGGTATAACTCGAACATTTGCCTATCCGTCTATCCACTTGTCCATCCGTCAGAATGTTCGTCCGTCTGTCCATCTAAGTCACATATATAATTGTGATCAAAATGAATATTCCACTATTGATTCGGCTGAACTTGTAATTTTTAGGGGTATGTCACAAGAAGCACCTGCGACATTTCCAATATTTTCTTGAAAGTTGCTTGAAAGTTGTTTTTTTGCTAGAATACAACAAAAACACTTACAAAAGTGACCTAGATCCGATTCTCATTAAATCGTCTGTATACTTGAAAATTGAAAAAGTTAAAATCATTTGAAGCCATTTATGAACTACATTATTGAATTTAAAAATTTGTTCTGAATTGTTCTTCACAATTAGATATTAAAGGAATTTCATGTAGATAATTTGAAAACATAACTAAATTTTGATTAAGATTTTCGATTTTTCAAAAATGACTCTCTCTCTCTCTCTCTCTCTCTCTCTCTCTCTCTCTCTCTCCCTCTCTCTCTCTCTCTCTCCTCTCTTTCCTCTCTCTCTCTCTCGTCGTTAATATTTACGTTATAGTAGAAGTATTTCATGGTTTATTACTTTTGTAAACTCAGAAACTTAAATTATTTCAAAATATTTTTTTTAGTATTAAGGGTATTTCAAATGGCGCATTTTTAAAAACGTTCAAATCAATTTTTTTTAAATACCTGAAAATTTGTTCTGGAAAAGTTCCATATTAAAAAGAGTTCACTTCACTACGATATTCCTAAAGCCTTATTTCAATATAATTCTTGAGAGTTCGAAGTTTTCTTATGTTGGATTCACGTATGTAATTTACATATCATTACCCCTGCTTAAATTTCATGCGTTTCAGCTCTCATGCATGGAAACTAGTTATCTTCACTGTTTAAACTAGACTTTGCCGTTTGTGTACCGCAAAGGAGCCATGGCCGTGCAAACAATTGGGTCGACAAAACACTGGGGCGACGTGGATCTACATGGCTACCTCCTCACGTACTGAGAGTGATCCAAAGAGTATATAGCCTACTTGTGAATTTCATTGAATTAGAACTAAAACTTGATGCATGCAACTTGTACGTGGCGTACTCATTTCAAAACGCCAAACTGGGCTATAATCGATCGCCTCGTCCGTCAGAGTTACAGTCGTGCACTTTCTGGACTAACTAGGTATAAGGCTATTAAATCGCAATTGAATTTGTGGTAATGGCGTTCGTCAAAGCACTTCAAACTGTAGAGCATCTGTATCTGTCTTACTTGGTACCCTATTTATGTTATTTTCCCTCAGTTACATGATCGGAGAATATTTTTAGGTCTGATTCCGTGTTGTGGATTGAATCAAATCCAACTTCCATAGGCAAATTCGTAGTCGCACAATCATGTTTCACGTAACTTACGTAATCCGTTCTAGGAGCACTGGGCATGTCATTTACTTGTTTTGAGAGACGCTGATTTCCATAGGGTTGTCAGATGATCACTATTTGAGTGATGTTTTCTATTAAGATCATTGATTTACTACTTTACGAATTAAAATAGTGAACATGTAATACATCACTTGAGAGAATTATTTATGCGGTTTATTATTTACAAAACACGAAACATCACCGAAAATTCAGACTTCATCAATAACTCTAACAATATTTTAAATAACGAAATAGATTTGGAGGTATTGGTCAGTGTTTATCTTGGTTCCCACGGTCGATATCTAGATTACTCCCTCTTGCCAATGGTTCTGGAAGTCTACATTAGATATTGGATTTGTGTTCTCTTTTGTTCCCAGGCCACTAATATATGATAAATAGAAACAAATACATTTATATAGCAATTTGAAAAACTAAATATTATCATTTTATATTTCATATTTTTCATGAAAAATAAATAGCTCTTGGTTTCACGATAACATTAATGTAGTTCCTAATGAGGATACTGATAAATTATTCTGAGAATTTTGTAAACTACTCAGACATTTGTTTCGTAGGGTATCTCTTATGAAAGGTTTCCTTTACTGCCGAACGTAAGAGTACGATAGAAATATTGCAATGATCGCTGTCGAGATTTTTACTGCAATTCAACTTTTGTGAGGACCCTGAAACTCAAAAGGTGCTGTTTTTCTAAGAACGTTTATCTGGGCGGTTGTCAGCCGCCTCCCCATGCGTCAATGTGTGGGCAACACTAGCACCTGAACTGTTCACCCGATTTTCTTCCAAGTAGATATTCCACAATCGTTTTGGACTTTCAGAGGCATATCAAATCTTACAAATTTGAAATAGATCTAGTGATTTTCAGAGGATTCCTTAAACGAAGCTCCTAGGTCAGTTTCAAAATTTACCAAAACATACATCCGAACTTTTTCTTAAAATTTGTGGCTAGAATAGAATGAAATATACTTGTAGCAGTCGCCCAAGATCCTTATTCATTAAAGCAAGTGAATATTCAAGAATTGTAAACGTTTAAAATTTTCTGGATTCCCTTTTTCAACTACATTATTATAGATTTTATTCTCAATTAAATATATACTTCAAATTTATATTTTAAAATGAATTTAGGTACGTTTTAAATGAGTAGTTCCCCCTCTTTCTCATAAAAATTGTGACAATTTTTACAAAATATGAAAACAAGATTTCTTAAAAACACCTTTTTACTTTCTCCTATACGTACGTATATACGGAGTAATACACGTACTATAGAGAAAGTTATGTAATGTTCCGCGAAAAAAACGGCCTATTTTCGGCGAGAAAAAATTCATTGCCGGGCTCCAGTAACGAAAAAGTGCATTAAACCAGTTGCTAAATTAAGAAAAAAAATCCCCTAACACGTGGTGTGGCCAGAATCCCTGTTTTGTGGGTCCTTGATGCCGAAAAACCAATTGGAAGCAAAACGTCCGTCCGTCTGGAGGATGTGAACAAAACTAGCGCCTAACCCATGCGTAGAATTTTTTCCAAATTGAAGAAACCCTTGTCGTTTTTCCGTGAGCAGAAGCTCTACGATTTTGAAAAACATTCATTAATTTTTGGGGGGACTTTATATGAAGCCCCAGGAACATTTTCAAATTTTTTTCAAAAATGGCTCCCAATTTTTTCTTTAAATTTCTTGTAAGAATACAGTTAAATACACTTATAAAGGTGGCGTAGGTCCGATTTTCAGGACTAACTCTGAATTTTCGGAAATTGTAAAAATATGAATTATATTCGACAACTTCTTACAACTAAAGTATTGAAGATAGAGACTTTTCCCTCAAATTAAATTTGTTGTCGTCACATAGTTCTTTCATTAAGGTCATGTAGATTTTTTTGTAAATTTTAGCACTTTATGTGCAAAAGTGCGTGCAATCTTTGCATTTTTAAAAATAACAAAAACAAGACTCTCTCCAAAACGGCTCCCAATCTTTTCTTTACATTTCTTGTAAGAATAGGGTAATATACACATATAAAGGTGGCAGAGGTATAATTTTCGCAGTGAACTCTGAATTTTCGAAAATTGCAAATGTTGAAATTTTTTTCGGCGTTTTCCTAGAACTACAAACTGAAGACACAGATTTTTTCTTAAATTGAAATGTTGTTCATAATTAGTTCTTTCATTAAGGTCATTTAGATCATTTTGAAAATTTTAGTAGTTTTCGAGCAATATTTGTAATTTTCAAAATTAGCAAAAACAAGATTTTCACAAAACGGCTCGAATTTTTTTTCTTTAAATGTTTGATAGGGTTAGTGCCAAACGAACCCTATACATGACAGAAACGCCATATTGTTCTATTCTTTTGTTTTTTCAAAAACTACAATTTTTGGGCTTATCTTTCACGTCGGTAATATTTACATTAGAGGCGATTTCTTCATGTTATTGTATTTATGAGTACATGTGGTTTAAATCATATCACATAAAGTTTCTTGAAAAGTCAACAGTTTTCTGTTAATTCAAATTTCTGTTCATCAATTTTTTCTTATAGATAATGCTATGTGTGCTGTTTAATATGACGTAAAGTTCATTTTGGTGTATTCATTTTTTTTCAAAAATTATACAAATGTAATTTTTTTGAAATACCTCTCACTCCGTTAATATGGACATTTTCATCAATTTATATGCATTATTACAATTGTGAGTGGAAGTACATCAAATGACTTTGAAGGTTTTCGAAAACACAATAGATTCCTGTGAAAAAGAGCTTCAAATTTCGAATTTGAAATAATGCTTAATTGCCCCTTTTTTAAAAAACGGTTTCTAATTTTTCAATAAAATTTTCTCTTTAGGACGAAGTTTTACTCCTCTACAATATTCTTGAAAGTATATTGTGGTTCTTATTAGAAAACCGAAAAGTTGAGAAAATGTCAAAAAAAGTACTTTGAGCGACGATAGATGGCAGCTGCAAGAGGATGGGGCAACCCCTTAAAGTCAGTTCGGACCAAAGGAATTAGAAAACATCACTGCGAGAAAGTCTGTGCCATTTACAAATCCACACACACAAACACACACACTCACACACACACACACACACACACACACACACACACACAATAGAATGAAAGTTCCTAACAGCCACATACATTATTAGGAGGCTACACTATGTGGAAAAAAGTACGGCTTTTTTATAAAACACAACTTTCTCAATATATCTCATAATCCATGAAGGAAAACTAAAAATTTTGACTGACTAAGTTTTTCAAAAATTATATTAGAAAATATCTAAAATGCTAGTTAGAAGTATATTCGTTAACAAGGACAATAAATGAAGCTTTTAAAGCTAAAGAAACAAAAAATGAAGCTGTAGCAACCAATGACTTTGAGATAATAAACTCATTGTAGGGACATTTTTTGATAGGAATGAAAAACAATTTTTTTAAATAATTTTACTTTAATATTGGATTTTAGAAAATTATATGTATACCGAGTTTCAAGAAGTTTAATGCGATATTTGCATACGATATTCTGAAATATTAAGTATACAATTTTCAATGGATTTATTAATCTTTTACATAACAGTTGCAAATTGTACGTTTACCTTGTTATAGCATCACTTGTTATATTTGCGTATACACAATGAACAGGTTCTCTCCGAAAAAATGTTACAAACAATGTATGACAACGTGACAACCCTATCTGGATCAGGTTTTTGTCCAGTTTCCCTGATCCATTGAGCAAATGCTGAGATGGCCCCTTGATTTGCTTCTGGACGTAAATGTAGCTTTACTATTCGCACGTTTTGGTGAGCTTTCCTTTTGCTTGTAGTGGTAGTGGAGGTGAAGGTGAGATACTATTTTGTTAGAAATACGGAAAAATCAAATCTGCAATTTGTTTACCATTCCAAATAACTTTTCTATAACTCGGGAACGAAAATGTCTAGCTTTTCAAATGTTGCTCATCTCCCGTTTTTTAAATTTATTATTATTATTATTATTATTATTATTATTATTATTATTAATATTATCAATAATTTAAAAAATATTTTCTCATCTTTCGACTATTTTTAGATAAAATGTTGGGAAGGGATTCTGGAACTGAAGAAAACGTGTGCAGATGATCTTCTCCCCCAAGTCACATAAGTTTTTACTGTTTTTTTACTAAATAAATACTAAAACACTTTAAGTTCCTTTTTGCTAACCCTCTAATGCCCAAGGAAATTTTGTGCGCATAGCATTTTTTTTTCATTCATTCATTCAAAATTCAAGTAGTATATGACTTAGTGTAGGGATCACAGAATTTTGAAAATGCGCTCACAATTCACTTCTCCCCATAGCACGTCATACGTAGTTTTAACTGTTTTTTGACGTTAAATAAATAAATAAATAAATAAATAAATAAATAAATAAATAAATAAATAAATAAATAAATAAATAAATAAATAAATAAATAAATAAATAAATAAATAAATAAATAAATAAATAAATAAATAAATAAATAATTTAACTCATACTCATCGTGAAAGTTACTTAATATTAAGACGCTATATTCTACTGAAATTGTTCTAAAATTTAATAGATTATCAATTTTCGTATTGTACTCGAGTAAGATCATAACTGAGGGAAGTCATCTAATAATATGGTAATGGAGGAAACGAAAGAATAAAAATGAATAAACAAAGAAATACATAAACAAATCAATCATTGCCTTTATTTTACAATTTATATTAAGCAATATTCAAGGCAAACTACAACATTTTAAATTTTTTCACTGTCTTTTCATGACCTTTTGTAGTTTTTCTTTTATTTTGTAATTTGTAAAAGTGTGGATTTACAACATCAGTGGAATCCACATTGTAGCCTCTGCAACACCCAGGAAACTTGCAGGAATATTTCAACCTCCGTCTGCTTGATTTGTTCTGAAAACAAAGTTTAAAAAGCCAAGTTATTAAAAATCTATCACACAAAAATATTCCTACGCAAATTGCAAGCGAAAGTCCCACATTTCGTATCTGTATTTACCGAACGTACAATAACGATTCAATGAAAACATGTATGCGCATAAAGAAAATACAAAATGTTGTCCTTATAGTGTTATATGAATATTGTAGGGTACAAATTTCATACAGTTAATCGTGAATGAAACATTAAATGCTCACCTCTATATTGCAAAACATCCTTGTATTCCACCAAGACCAGCAAATCGAAGTGAAGAAAACTCGTAACTGTTGCGAGTGCGACCGCTAAAACACAATAACTTGTGCGAAAAGACACAAGCCACACATAAAACGCGAAACACACAAGCCACACAGATAAACGCACAGAACATTAAAAGACAGTTTGAACGTAACCAACGGCAATAAGGTTCACTCGTCCGCCATGTGGAAATCGCGTACATGCTGGATATGACGTACAAAAACAAGCGAAAACCTATAGCCAATCATTGCTTGATATTCCTTCAACTAGCGCTCCAAGTGGCCTGGCAGTGTGTTGCCAGTTTCCCAATCTCATCTTCACCCCTATGGTGCTTAAATAAATAAATAAATAAATAAATAAATAAATAAATAAATAAATAAATAAATAAATAAATAAATAAATAAATAAATAAATAAATAAATAAATAAATAAATAAATAAATAAATAAATAAATAAATAAATAAATAAATAAATAAAAATAAATAAATAAATAAATAAATAAATAAATAAATAAATAAATAAATAAATAAATAAATAAATAAATAAATAAATAAATAAATAAATAAATAAATAAATAAATAAATAAATAAATAAATAAATAAATAAATAAATAAATAAATATAAATAAAATAAATAAATAAATAAATAAATAAATAAATAAATAAATAAATAAATAAATAAATAAATAAATAAATAAATAAATAAATAAATAAATAAATAAATAAATAAATAAATAAATAAATAAATAAATAAATAAATAAATAAATAAATAGTGCTCGCCCTTTGTCGTTGCGTCCGTGCGTCCTTTGTTGGGGTCTCTGGTAGCAAGAAATCGTAACTTCGAGTACTAAACAATTGTTATGAACAGAGCTGGAAAGTTCCGTATAAATGAAGTTACAGGAATAACAGTTGCTCCTGATTGGTGGGCAACTCAACGTATAATGGTATTCGGCAGGCACACACTCGGAAAACAGATATTTCTTCTACCTGCGTACAACAGAGCAATACGGGTTTCACAAATCAGCGGCAAATGTCTAAATGCCACTTCTTCACAAGAATTGCCATCACATGTACACTGTGAAAACATTATCATCTTCTACCCTTGTGTTCTACAATTTTAAAACGTGTTCTGTGTTACTCCGATGACGAAGATTGCATTGCTGCAAAAAATTAAGTTGAGGTGTTTCTGGAAATGAACTTTTGGGGGATCGTGATATCGATAAAGAGCTTTAATCGAAATTGGCTTACTGACCGACAGTCCGTCGCCCCGTCTGTGGGCAACACTTCTGCCTAAACCGCTCAAAGGATTTTTCTAAAAACTGGATGTTCCCTGATCACTGTGGCCGCTTGCTGAGAGTGTGAATTTGAAACGGATCTTTTTTGTTGATGTTTTTTTTTCTGTTTTTTTTCAAATGTTTTTTCAATTTTTTATACATAGTTTTCTTAATAAAATTATAATTTACATAACATTAGTGCAGAAAATAAAAACTAATTTTGTTACCATAATGATTAGTCAATGCTGGGGTCCTTCTGCCTTGAAAATGATGTCCAAAGTTTTGCAATGGTCCTATTACAGACAGTTCATTGTGCTTACATTTCCGACGGCACCAGTTGTAATTAAGGACCGTGAAAGTAAACGGCATTTATACGAGCTGTTCTGCGCGGAGATGGTGATCTTAAAGAGGCATGGGTCTACTCAATGCTGCCCCCCACTCCACACGCTCATTGCAGCTGCGCCACCGCTCATTAGCCCTCTCCTTTAACCAACTTGTCAAACAATCACTATCCCCGATACAGATGTCCTCTTTAGTAGCGGAAGCGGTGGCTCAGTGCGTAACAGGACCGGGAGGTCCTAGGTTCGAGTCCTGACGGCGGCAGGATTTTCGACTCTAGCTTTCCAGCTAGGTCGAATTCTAGCGGCCGGCTGCTCTGATCGGAAATTTTTCGTTGTTTCTCCCATCAACACCAGGTGAATGCCGGAGCAGTACCCTACCAAACGGACCGCGCGCGATCTGTACTTCCTCTTCCTTGTCCTATCCTCTCCCCTTACACACGCACTTACACTAACATGCACCACACTACCACATATTCCGGCAGACCGGTCGGGAGCTTAGAGCTGGTCCCGGCTACGGCGGTGCCCCGCTGGTGGGGGAGTCCTGGTTAGGAGGAAACCTCACTAGCCGACGGTAGGTCGGCGCCGGATCTCGCCATCCAGCGGGGGAAGATCACCGCCATCTCCCGAGAAAAAAACATGCACTGCACTTACAGGAATAATGACCAAAACCGTTGACGCGCCCGGAAACACGAAAAATCAAGCAATCCTTTTTAGTGCACACTTACCTGGAAACGCATCAACTACTTGCTTCCATCTCATTTGCATCAACAGTTGTTGTCTCTCTTTTTCCCATTGCATTCCCACTACAAGACCTCAACCTTATCGCCTGACTAGATATTTACATACGGCATTGTCCGCGAGTAGTCAACACCTTTCTTTCCCATCTCAACATTATTATCGCTTTAAGCAGCAGCACCTCTGCCTTGCTTTAATGACCACGCATCATTCAGTGAGGCCACACACGCCCATTTCCATTCCATTGAGAAGGTCCATTGCAGGGTTCTCCGCAGGGCGCGGCGCCCCGCGAGAGGCCATCGGTCGAAAGTGAAGGCCCTTCCATCCACGTCGGGAGAGAACATGGTGCGTCCTGCGGCGGCCAACGCCCCCTTAATGTAAGAATGGGTGACGTTTGGGTTTAAGGATTGGTTTTAGTAAATGCAGAAATTCAAAATCATCCCAAGTGTTTCACTGCGCTGTGCAGGGTACGTCCTGATATCACGCTTGCTCCTCCCCCCCCCCACCTACCCGAGCAGCCGGGCAAACTGCTGAGATCAGCAACACAGAGAAGTCAGGTGTGGAACGCCCGAGTAATGAAAATTGGGCCCGCAACAATATAAAGGTCTTGGTATTGGTCCTTGACTGGTTCACACGATCGTCAGTGCAGCGCTGTTGCCCAGAACGACACCAGCACCAACTACAACGAGCTCCCTTTACTTTACGGATCTTGGAAAGGTCGATTAGCCCGAATGGGTTTCCTCTAGTGAAAATCAAAAGCACTCTTACCTGTCGTCGTGTCGCAGTGATGAAATCTTGTGACGAAAGATAAAATCATTATTTTGTTATCGGAGTCGTACGATTGAAGTCATAAGACTAAGATACTATGCTATGTGAGACATTATTTCGCGATGGCTGTCTTCGCAGCAACATTTTTTACCTTTTCGTATATACACACCTATAAGGAGTAATTTACCTATTATAAAGAAATGTATGCTATGCTACGGAAAATCGGTTTCAAGATTTCAACGGAAATACGCGTTTGGTGGTTTCATACTGTGACGTACCGAAATATTTATACTGTAAATTTGCCCGACTATATCTTGAAAAGACATATATTACAGCACAACAGATATTATTAATTAACAATTTCTCAAGGCTTAGATTAGTATTTTGGAATATTTCCTATCAAATAACATCGAACATTTATGCGAATAGAGCGGTCATTAATTATCAAATGAAATTCCAATTAGGGGATAGGGGGCTAGAGTGTAAATTTCTATTTCAGATAGACGTAACTTAAATTCTTTCGTAACTTTAAATAACATTCTGTCCCTGCTGCATACCTTAGTATTTGATCTTTGCTTTTCTTTACTAGCAGTTTCAATATTTTCCTTTTAAATACATTGCACCAAACTCGGCTACTCCCTCTATTATAAACTTTAATATGCCCGTTTACTAGCTAACTTTTCATAATTCTAAACATTTATGCGGGCGTGATCTTGTGATGGCCCCTGTACTGGGACCGAAACGTGGTACTCGTGTAACGCGCGCGTGGGTCAGCATCTAATTACCAGAAATTACAACACGTCATTGAGAGGTTTTACTGATAAACACAACTGTGTTCATCGTGCTTTATTCTATCCGTTTCTCTTTTGTTGCCAACTGATTCTTTCCTTTCATTAAACAATGACAATAAGCACGTAAACAAAAAAAACACCCTTCTATGACATCAAAAAAGTTCAATTGACACAAAAATTAGAAGAAAAACCATTCACCCTGAAAAATACAAAAATTACATTCATACCGAATGCGCATTTTGAACCATTGCCTTATCGACTCTTAAACTATACAAGTTTAACATTACTTGGTCTTCTACATGAATGCGTCTTCGTAGTAACCGAAAACAAATGAGTCCTTGCACTTCCCTGTTTGTTGGTTCGGCACCGCGGTGTGAGGCGCAAGTCACATTCGTCGCCAGCTGCCAACTCGCGCTCCATCGGTGCACAATGACCGCTATGCTCCGGCCACTGTCATCTCCATGGACATCATCGCGCGAAACTTTCTTCATCACCCGCGGAATTCGCCTTAGCACACGCAAGTTTATGACTGTTTCGGCTTATCCCGCGTTACAACTCCCGCCGAATGTTCGAAATCACTACGCACCGATACACCATTTTCTGTTATTTTCGTAGAAAACTTTACTTGCATTCCCCCTTTTAATGTCAAGCCAGAATAGCGTTGGCATTCGTGCTATTAAACACAACACGCAAAATGTCCGACAAATATTGTTTACATCGCGATAATAACAAAACTCTCTTATATCGCCACTGTTTATCAATTTACGTGCGCGTTTTTTACACAGTTCGCGCGCCGTCAAATAAATAAAATGTTTTTAAGTTATAAACTCGTAACAATAATTAAAATTCTTGCAACCTCTAACACGGATCTCGCGTTCACGCTCCGACCAAAACTTCATATCCCTCTCTGACTGACTGGCATTGTTGTCCTCCAGCTTATATGGTTTCGCGGCGAACAAAAGCGGATCGCCCGCTGATTGCGCCGAACAGCATAACGAAAAATATTTATTCTTCTCACTTATTAGCGTTTTCCTGACCTGTGGTTGCTTCTACATCGTGTCCAAAATTCCTACGATAATTACCGTATCGTCTGATTCGCCTCTCAATGCCTTATTTAATTAAATATTGCAAATCACCGCTTGCTATCTTCTCATGACGTCACAACAATATGTCTCTTGTTTCGTATATTTTTCTAAATGAAAATATAGCACTTAATTTTTATCTCGCCTCCTAGGCGTCCTCCAAAATCGTGACTTTCAAAAATTTCGATAATTTTTGCTCTTTTATTCTGCCAAATTCTAACCCGTTCCCTTCAGGCGTTCTCTTAATATTTACGAAAAACACTATTTGTAATTACTTTCTTCACGGCAACAATGGCGCCTACATATTCTTTTTCATTCCACCGAAATGCACGATTACTAAAATTCTCGAAATTAAACTAACCCATGGTCCGATTTTGATGAGTTTTGTTTCAAACGATTTCAAAAATTGTGCTCTATCAAATGTTCGTGTCACGTTACCCTTTCTTTCGCTCATTCATTTAATTTTAAAAAAATGTTCATGCGCGGCGCTGCGGTCATTTGTCTCTTTGAATATAATTTATATCATTCTGATATATTATCTATGCATTGTGAAGCATCCTTCACTATTTCCTCATTGAAGTTGCATATTTGTGTTTTACTAGCATAGGTTCTGACCATCTGAAATGAGAAAGAAGAAAGGTAACTAATTAATAAAGATAGCATTTGCTACTTATTTACCATTTCTGTGTACAAAATATGCTGATTATATTGTTATTCGTTCAATAATATTCAGAACAACTATAAGAAGAAAGATAACTAAGTACGAAAAATAGCATTCACTTATTTGCCAATTATTGTCTATAAAATTTACAGATTATATTATTTTTCATTCATAATTTTCATAACAATTACGTTTAAGCTCTGTGCTGCATAGAACCAATATGCTTGATAATATAACTTCAAAGAATCATATATCAAGCTTTTCTACACAGTGTATAGTTGGTCATTTAATTAAAAATCTTTGCACATGTGTGATTATAATTAGAGACACTGAATAAAAACTGTGAAATTTTGCTGTTCAATACTGTGGGGTTAGTGTGGACAGTCTTAATGTCAATGTTCACATTAACCCTCATCCTCCAGTTTGAAGAGTTAGACAGTATCACTTTATACTAAAAAGAAAAATACTTTTACTGTGTGCAGAATGTAACTAAAACATCAAGTTTTCATATGAGGTACTTTTAAAAACAATATTTTGAGATCAAAACTCTGCCCTTAATTTTTTAGGAAAAATGTAACTTTTTCGAATTCAACCACGAAACACACTTACCACCATTACCAACGACCAGTGAAGATCTACTGGCCAAACTTGGCTATCTTAAGAGAACTGAGTGGCCAACATCAAAGAAATAATTTTGACAGATTACGTGTCTTACCTATGAAATAACCACATTTGTCAGCAGTAGTTCCAACTCCACACTGGCCACCCTACTTTTATAAACTAGTGCCGTAAATAAAATTATTAGTTTATATTTACGCGAACGAAATGCAGCCGTTTTTATCGCCTTCCGTTATCAGTATGGCGTTACAGCAATGTGTTTCAACAAGCAACAATGACCGCTAATTCGTATGGGATACACATTTTGCCAATTAGCATGGTTGATAACGCTAGCAAGAAATTTAATATTTTTATACTCATTAAAATTACTCGGTTTTTACATGCAACACTCTTCATTCACACATCTTATTAAGCAAAACGAAATCATCTATTCGTTTTCACATTTAACTCAATTCAAGGATGCAATTTAAAACAGGTTTTAAATAATTTCTAAAAGTTTAATTATAAATCTTATTACAAAAGCTCGATGAAGAAACGAACAAAAAAATATGAAATAATATACACATTCTAACATACTGCCTAGCATTACCATTCATTGTACGTTCAGGAATGCAGTAAATTCGGAGCGGGTGACTATGTAGCCAAATTACACACAAAAATTTTCATATTTTCAAAAAAATTAACATGACCTTATTTGAAGATCTGTTTTGATGAACACATTTCATTAATAAAAATGGTATCTTCATAATTGTAGTTGTAAGAAGACATCTAAAAATTTTACGTTAAAAGCGTTATATTTACGTTAAAAGCGTTTTTCATTATTGCATTTGTGAGTACAAGCGCTTCAAATTATTGTTAATTAGGTTTCTCGAAATCATAAAGTATTTCCCTGAAACAGAACGCAGAAATGTGAATTTTCAGAGACGTTCAGTTGACAGTTTCTCAAAACGTTTGTCAATTAAAACTTGAATATATAACCAGGTTTTCAATTTTATAATATTCTTGAAGTCATATTACAATTATGGCAGTTGGGGATCGAAAAATTGAAAAAAATTGTAAAAGTGGATGTGTTCTTTGTAAAAGAAAATGTCCATAATGTAAATATTGCATGAAAGTAAACGAAATCATTGTGTTAATGAATCGTTGTGTAAATATTGTTTTACAAGTGAATTTGTTTGTAAATTTAGAAGTTAGTAAATTTTGAAAAAATGGTCATTACTGAGCGCTATGTTGAAAGATGTTGATGACAAAGAAATAGTTTACATGGTTACTTTGGAACCACATGGTCTAAAAGTTATTCAGATAAATATATTCAATGTTGCAAAGCAAATTAAAAGCAGCGTAAGGAGACAATACCCTACTTTAGTGATATCCAATTCCAGAAATCCACCCAAACTTTATCCAATTTTATTTTACTAACCTTAAAACGTTTAAAATGGCTTGGTGGACACTCGTCCGTGAACTCTGAGGCTGAGTGGTGAAACCCGCGAATGACGTGAATTTGAGTGTATGGCATGGAGAGCATTCCGAGTCCCGTGTCTGTGGCTATCTCCCACCTTCAAATTTATCTGTTAGCTCCTGACCTGGCAAGCCTCACTAGATCACTACACCCAGAACAATGGTTCAAACACACATCGGCCAAGAGATACGGGGCAATTACGTACAGGTACAGGACTGAGATAGGCCTTTGTGACGTTCGGGAGTGCCAAGGTGCCCCAAATTGGGAATTGGGAATGTCCCCTGAGGAACGGTGGGAACCGCGAAAGATCCTCGTACGCTTTTAAGTCGCCAAAAGATAGCAGATGAGAAAACCGAAACGCTAGCCCCGACTCAAGAGAACGAAAAAATAACTAGTACGAGAAACTCTGTTCCATTCTTTAGTAACACTAGTTATTTTCTCTCATACGTATGCATATGCGAAAAATATATGTGTAGTGTAGAGAAAAGTTATGTAATGTTGCGGTTCAATCGATTTCGAGAATTTGACGGCAATACACGTTCTAAGATCCCCTGATACCGAAAAAGTGTGATTTACTCGCTTTAAGTACTTACCTAATAAAGAATAAATACAGAAATGCTGCGGTAACAAAACGGCGAATTTTCAACAGAATAACTGGTATTGTGGAGCCCTGGCATGGAAAAGTGGATAAATCTTGTTCCCTTACATAGTAAACAAATGTATGTTAGATTTAATAGGTTGTGTAGTCTGAATATACGTTCTACGGGACTTTGATACCAAAAAATGTGTGTCTGTCCGTCCGTCTGTCGAAGCGTTTGTCCATCTGTGCTTAACCAACACCGCCTCTACAGAGCGCCTCGGAACAAGCCAATGACATCACCACATTTAGTCCCATTGCTACATCGGCATTTTGCTGCGTAGCATTTGTGTTTGATTGCAATTTTTTTCAAGTTCAATGTAAAGAAAAATAAGTATAATACTAAAGAAAATGTCATTTAATATTAAACATTTTTTTCCTTTTTAACTAAATCTGCTCATTAACCCTCCAGAGGCAGCGCCTCAGAAAGTTACGCGAACAGCAGCGCGGTGCAAATTTGCTACCAGCTATTTTTTTTTATTTTTTCTTCCTCGTATACGTACGTATATATGGAGTAATATACGTAGGATAGAGAAAGTTATGTAATGCTACGCGAAAGAACGGCGGATTTTCGCCAGAAAAAAACTTCATTGCCGGAATCTGATAACGAAAAAGTAGATAAATCCAATTGCTAAATTAAGAGAAAAAAATCCTCTACCACGTGGTGTTGCCAGAATCCCTTTTTTGTGGGTCCTTGATGCCGAAAAAACAATTGGAAGCAAAACGTCTGCACGTCTTTTTTCTTACGAATGTAGTACACGTTGGTTATGTCATTATCTCATCTAACATATTTTCATTGATTTTTTCGTGTTTCCGGGCACGTCAACTGCTTTGGTCATAAATCCCGTTCGTGTAGTGCATGTTTTTGCTCGGAAAATGGCGGTGATCTTCCCCCGCTGGATGGCGAGATCCCGCGCCGACCTACCGTCGGGTAGTGGGGTTTCCCCCTAACCAAGACTCTCCCACCAGCGAGGCACCGCCCCAGCCGGGACAAGCTCTAAGCTCCCGACCGGTCTCTCGGAATATGTGGTAGTGTAGTGCATATTAGTGGAAGTGTGTGTGTAAGGGGAGAGGATAGGACAAGGAAGAGGAAGGACAGATCGCGTGCGGTCCGTGGCCCATTTGGTAGGGTACTGCTCCGGCATTCGCCTGGTGCTGATCGGAGAAACACTCGGAAAATTACCGATCAGAGCAGCCGGCCGCTAGCATTCTCCTCCAGACAGCGACTGAATTGGACCTAGCTGAACAGCTAGTGTAGAAAATCCTGCCGCCGCGGGGAGTGGGAACCTAGGACCTCCCGGTCAGAGGCGCTGCAGTGACATCAGTTGACGCACTGAGCTACCGCTCCCGGTCTCATTCGATGGAGGTGCAACCTCCAGTCTGTCGGGGCACCAGCCGCCACTGTGATCAAGTACATTATTATCTAAGATTTGTAGGTTGTATTTGGTAGGGAACTGCTTGGATGCATCGATTTTCATTCCTTTCTTATACAGCCTATACAGTCTTCACGCATACAACACAAGAAATAATTAATCAATAATGCATGAAGATTTCAAAAGCAATTAAAAATACTTTAAAACTGCTGGTTGGGCGAAAATCCTCGTATCACTCGCAACCACTTCCTGTTTAAAGATTCATATTTCGGAAATCCGGAAACAAATATTTAGACCATTCAAGTAATTACCACGACCTAGTGACACACCAACTCTTGAAAGGCATGTTTGTCTAAC
Organism: Teleogryllus occipitalis; assembly: GCA_011170035.1. Lineage (NCBI taxonomy): Eukaryota > Metazoa > Arthropoda > Insecta > Orthoptera > Gryllidae > Teleogryllus > Teleogryllus occipitalis. The sequence goes on from BLKR01002544.1 coordinate 97,104, forward strand.
TAAAATTGTCACTTTTCCAATGGATAGTGCTTACTCCACTGTTTAATATGACATTTTAATGTATTCTTTTGTTTTTTCAAAAATTACACTTTTTAAAAAAAAAATATCTCTCACGCCGTTAATATCCAAAACTCCATCAATTTGTGTAGATTATTGCATTTGCGAGTGCAAGTGTTTCAAATGACTCTAAATGAAGTTTTTCGAAATCTCAATAGATTATTGTGAAAAAGAGCTTCAAATTGTGCATTTACAGTAATGCTTAAACGCCATTTTCTTAAAAACTGCTATAAATTTGTAATGAAAATGTCTATGTAGGACAAGGTTTTGCTCTTCTTTAATATTCTTGAAGTAATACTTTGGTTTACTATTAGGAAAACGAAAAGTTGACAAAATGTCAAAAAAACGTACTTTAGGGGACGATAAATGGCAGCTGACAAGAGAATGGGGCAAGATCGTAAAGTCAGTCCATACCAAGGAAATTAGAAAACTTTGCTACGAGAAAGTCTGTGCCATTCTGTAGCACTACTAATTCCCATTTCAATTGCTCTTAAAACAAAGGACAAGATAGCCACTAATTTAGTTAACAGTGATTGATCTTCTTCAGTTTTTCATTCATTAGGTTATTATTTTTACTTTCTTGCGTTATGAAGTTTTTCGTAAGAAGAGAAAGTTATGTAATAGCGCGCCAGAAAGCTGCGAATTTTCGGCAGAAAACTGTTTTGCCGAACAGTGGTCCGGGCGATAAATCCTGTTCCTAAATTTAGAAAAAAAAATCCTCTCTCACGTGGGTTAGCCAGAATCCATGTTTTGTTGAAACTTAATACCGAAAAAACCAATGATGGCAAAACGCCCGTCTGTCCGTCCGTCTGTCCACGATAGCGTCTAAACCGTTCAGCCGACTTTCTTCAAAGTTGATATTCCTCAATCGATCTTAATGATCTCGAGGTTTTGGAAATTTCAAACTTATGTTTTGATTATTGAGGGTACTTCACATGAAGTCTAAAAAACATTTTCAATTTTTTCTCAAAAACGGTGACAAATTCCTTAATGAAACTTCGTTTTCGGATAGCGTAAAGAACGCTTAAGAGAATGGTGGTCGTCTCTCAAAGGAAAACGGTGATGAGCGTAACTGACGCGGATGAACGTAAACGTGTTATAAGTAGAGTTCGGACAGGTAGGCTCGGGTGTCCCTTACATTGAAAAAAATGTAAATCCCGCCGTGAATCTTCTCCACAAATCCACTCTTTTAGAAATGTTTTTCTTGAAACCCTCTCTTTTGATATTGTAGCAAGCATGCTTAACAGGAACAGTAAATTTACTGATCTGGTACGCATCAAACTTCGAAATCAATACAAAATGATTGAAGAAAACTGCGCATATATTGTATAGTTGTACGTTCTAAAAGTGGAAGATGCCGGGAGCTCAATTTTTGAAGACAGTTGTTTTCTTGGGAAGGAGAAGATCCTGTTCTCTGGAGCGCCCTGACGGGCTTTGGCGAAGTAGATGGGTGACGCGCGGTGTCAAATTGTGATACGTCTCTAAGCGGTGTCCCTGCTCGACGCGTTGCAGGTAAGCACACGCAGGGCATAGAACCTCTCGATCGGAGGACGCCCTGGCAGATTGTAGGCGGTTGTTACTTGATTGGTAACAAACTAACCATCAGTGTTTTCTCAGAAAGATGATTGTAGAAAACAAAATATAGTGAACAGAAAATATTAAAAATGTACTTACAGACTCTTAACGCTCGATAGACTTCCTAATGCTGGAGCATTAAGCTTCCTGATGCTAAGCCGTTACAATTGACTTCTCGACCGTACCGAACTCGAATGGCCCAGCTGGTTAAGGCGCAAACCAATTTAGCGCTTCCGTTGGAAAGGAATCGGACTCGAATCCCAGTCGGGGATTTTTATTTAATGAAGGCGTTGTTGCAGAAATATACTGAGGATTCCAGAAACTTTATTGAAAATCGTTTGAAATACTTCTACTCACAAATTGAATCAATACAGCTAAATATACCGAGCGTGTCTGTAAGTGCTTTCCCAATTTCCAAGTTTTAAATATTTATTTCAACTCCGGTATTCGATTTCTAAAACGTATGTCACCTCAAATCGATTGTCTTTCTGGGTATCTGTGTGAACCGAATGGAGTAAAATAATGAATATATCAACATGAGATATGAATAGAATAGATACACTACCCATGGGGCGCACTTATATATCTTTAACAGTTGCCCAGGAAAGCTGGCTCAAGGTACCAACTAATGTCATCGTCATGCCACTGACCGGGAGATCCTATGTTCGAGTCTCGTCGATGGCAGCATTTTCGACTCTAGCCAGATCGCTGAGTCTAGTTTTGTGGCTGAATGGAAAAGAATTCTAACAGCCGACTCCTTGAATTGGTGGCCTGCCGTGGCTTCTCTGATCAACGCCAACCGACTGCCGAGGCAGTAACCTAACGGACCGCGCGCGATCTTTTCTTCTTATTCCTTGTCCTACCCACCCTTTACTTACACACACATGCTGAGAAACCGGTTGGGAGCTTACAGCTTGTGCCGGCTGGAGGGGTATCCCTCTGGTGGGAGATACCTAGTGGGCGAAAATCTCTTGCCGACGTAGGTCGGCGCGGGATTTAACCATTCAGGGGGGGAACATCAACGCTCCCTCCCGAGCAAAAACATGCACTACACTTACGGGTCTAATGACCTTAGGAGTTGGCGCGCCTGGAATCACTATCAATAAAGATATCAACCTAACAACTATCAGTCCATTTGTGGACAACTGTAGCTCGTAATCCGTTCAGCCGATTTTCTCCAAAATTGATATTTCCTGATCGAGCTGAACTGACTGGAGGCTTTGGGCTTTTCAAACATATTTTTTTGATTTTGATGATTTTTTACATGAATCAGGCATTTACATTTTATGCCTCTGCCTGAGCTCGACCCATACGGCGCTTACATGGCGTAGTGGTATGGGTGCCGGTAATTTAACTCTGAAGATCTCGGAGCGGAAAAAATGTGGCTGGTTGGAAACACTTTTGCTAGTTTATGAAGTAGTATAATATTGCGGGGGTATTTACAAATAATGCGAGACAGTATGTGCTTTGGTAGCACAACTTGTTTGTAAATGAGAATGGACGCGGATATAAGATGATATGGTTTCAGCATTGCAACACCATCAATATTTTGAATGTTATATAAATGAAAATTAAATTGGCATGAGAATCATAGTGCCAAGCCAACATATGCTAAAGACTTAGTAAATTCACAGACACTTGTTATATTTGTCTTTCACACTTGTAACATCTATATTTCATTTCAGAAAGAAACCTCCCGCGACACCATTGGGCATCTCTGACGACGAGTACCACATGTGTCACAAGCACCGGGGCAAAGCTCTAATTTTCAACCACGAACATTATGATGATAATTTGTATTTGATAGCACGCAAAGGCACTAAAGCTGACCGCGAGAGACTCGTAAAAACTTTTCAGAATTTAGGTTTCGTGGTGCGAGTTTACAACGATCTGACGAAGAAAGAGATTCTCGAGAAACTGATTCGAGGTACGTATTACATCCTTTTAGTATATTTAATTAGATTTAGAATTAGAGAATAAATTAGTAGAAAGCTATCTAGAACCTTATTATTAGATTTATATTAGGAAACAGGTAGGCCTAGAATGAGGTGGTCAGAGGTTGTCAAGGAAGAAGAAGAAGAAGAGATATAAGGAAATAAGAATGCTATATAACGTAATGCACGAATATTCAAATGACGGGTAAACTGTGATACTGTCAGCCATGGTTGTAGTTCATCTGATAATCTTTTTAATTTATTTTTTAAATGAATTGCTTCTCGTTCTAAACTTGTGTCTTTCAAGGATTTTAAGGTGCATTAAATACAGAGCTTTTAGGATACGGCCATCCTTAAGACTTGATTCGTTTTTTTCTCTGGATTTTGGGTTTTGTCTAGTATAGAGGTAGGTAAGAAGGAAGTAGAGCGTGGATAGGATGATGATGAGCGGTGAAGAGACAATCACAAATGCAACCCTGTCTATGCAGATCTCGAACCAATAGCTTCCTAGGCGCAGACTTATTACTATTAATATTAATACAATTTTTTTCTATTTTTCTCAGCTATTTTCTCTGGTAAAAATGCTCTCCTTCGTCAATTCTTGGGGGACAGGTTCGGTGATAGAAAAAGAACATCTTATATCTGGGCTTAGGATATAAATGTTGTTACGAAATGGGCTGATTGCAACAAAACTGCGCGCTGTCCCATGTTCAGAACGTTTTTGGGTAGTTTAAGTTCTGTTAAATTTTTTAGGAACTTTTACTGACGAGGCCTTCCACCGATATCACGAGAGAATATGTTTTGGTAACATTTAGTTTTCAAATATGTCTTAGTTCTTATGATAAGTTTTCATATTTCGAATTTTTTTCTATATCTTTCTGTTTGATATTATGGAATAATGGTACTGCGATGTCTATTATTATTCTTTCTTTCTTCTTTTTATCTATAAGGAGAATATCTGGCCTATTGTAATCGACAGTACGATCAGTTAGAACTGGTCTGTCTCAGTATAAAAGGGTGGAACTTGTTTACAGAACTGGAGCAGGTGTGAACTTATAGAATAGCGGTGTCAATTCATCCAATAAATTGTGCTCTATTGCGATTGCCCTGTGCACGAGTTTTCGCAACTTGATTATGCCTTCCCAATGAGCACTGTCTGAGAGGGAAGAGCATGCAGCAGTGATGCGTTCTATTGTTTCTCCTACAGCTTCACACTTCCTACATTTATCCACTACATCTTCTTTTAAACAATGCTTTCAATAGTTTCTTGTCTTGATAACTGTCGTTAATTGACATAAAACCCTCGGTCTCAGAAATATTTGTTTCCCCAAAAGCCACTCCACCGAGGAACGTTTGTCTACATCATCTTGAAACAAGAGTTTTGGGTATCTTCCATGAATTTCTTGTTGTTTCGATTCATTGAAGTTCGACTGGTGGGAAGAGATATTTAATTCATAATTTCGTTCATGCAGGTTCAACGGAGTGAAGCCGAGGTCTTCATTAACAGTTAATTTCATTAACAGGACTTCGGAGTTTAAGAGGACATGTCGCAATTTTCATCTCGTCTCAGGCGAAGAGTTTTTATATTAACAAATACTCTGCCTCCCATCGTTCGAGGTAGATATAATCTTCGTACTGAGGAGTTTGGACGAAGAAAGCTGAATTTATGTGACCTCGTTGATCTGTCCAGCTCCTCCAGGTCAAATTCAGTCCACTTAACAATACCAAAGGAGTAGGTTAGGACTGGCACAGTCCAGATGTTGATAGCTGAAATCAGTTTACCCCTGATAAGTAAGTGTTTAACAACTTTGTCAGTCGCTTTTGATATTTTGTTTGAAGTTCCTCCTTGATACGATTATGGTCCAGTCGATGGTTCTGAGGGTTTCCCAAATAGCGATATGTTTCTTCAGGTGGTATCTGTTTATTATCACAGAAAATTTGGTTTGTGGTTAGTACAGTTCCTTTATGAATATTTATTATACCACATTTACCAAGACCGAACTTCATTCCGATGTCATCGCCGAACATTTTTGCTACACTTACAAGCGATTCTAATTTATCATGCGTTTCGGTGTAAATCCTTAGGTCATCCATGTACAACAAATGGGTCAGTCTATTTGTGTTTTTCATATTCAATCTATAGCCACATTTAGTGTAGTTCAGAAGAGTTGATAATGGATTTAGAGCTAGGCAAAACCATAGTGCTGTTAGGGACATCAGATCATCCCAAGATATTACCTTGGAATTGTATATTTGTACGCCATTTATTCATTAGATGTTGAAAAATATTTCTTACATTAGGACAGATTTAAATTCCCAGTATTTTGTTTAGCCATTTGTGAGGAATGGAGTCAATAGCTTGGCTGTAATCAATATAACAGATGTGGAGATTTCTTTTCTTTGTTTCAGCTTGTTAAGACAACAGAATCAATTACGAATTGATGTTTACTTTCCTTATCTCTTTCAATGCAACCTTTCTGTTCTTCTTCAAATATATTATTATTTGCACAGTGGAGGTAGATTTTCACTCCAATTACAGAGGTGAAGAACTTGTATATGGTTGATAAGCATGTTACTGGTCTGTAATTCATTGGATTTTATTCGTTTCCCTTTTTGAGGATTAGAAAAGGATCTCATTCACTTAGATAATCAGGCACATATATCCGACATGACAGTCACATTCTGACAGGCATATACATACAAACAGTTGGGCAGTATATACGCAGTAATATACGTAGTATAGAAAAAGTTATGTAATACTGTGGAAAATCGATTTCGAGATATCAATTGAAATACAAATTTTGGGGCCCCTGTTACCGAAAAAATATTTATTTTTTAAAACGTCTGTCTATCCGTGCGTCCGTCTGTCCGTCCGTTTGTGAACGCCACTAGCGACTAAACTATGCATTGTTGTTGTTTTTTAAATTGAAGAAATCACCTTAATGGAGAAATATTATGTTAATGAAGTTCACACGGAAAAACTGGTGTTTGTGACAAGTTTGTAGTGTTTAATTCAATAATTTCAAAATGTCATTTATATTGTGCCAATGTTCATGCATTTCCCGTTTGCATATACCACTTTAACAAGAAGAATGGCGAGATTTTTTGAAAAAAGTGTTGAATCATGGTAGCCTAACAAATACACCTTAATTATAGTGACTATTCATCATACATTAAAGAATCAGCATACAAGATTTGTTTTTAATCTAATAAAAATCTTCCATACAAGGATTTAGTTGCATATTAATCAATTTCTAATCATTTGGCGGAGTACTTATTAGGGAATAATCGCACTTTATTTTAACTTTATATTTACCTACGTTAACAACTGTCACAGTGATATAGACTTAGTGTGATATTATTTACAACCACTATCTTGCATTTTGAATCCTCATTTTACGGGAAAATGTTTTTTCATTGTTTGCAGAACAACAAAATAATTATAACTACTACAGTGACTGTCTGGTGGTAGTGGTTCTCACCCATGGAGGAGAAAAAGGAAGGATATTTGCAAAAGACAACTTTTACACAGTTTCTGAACTATGGGCGCCATTCATGGCAGAGAATTGTTCAGCACTGGTAGCAAAGCCCAAGATCTTCATCGTTCAGGTACTTGCTATCTACTATTTTGTATATAAGTTTCAAAAACGGCTCCAATTTTTTCTTTGAATATTTTCTACAGACAGAACACAATGATCTGAATTATATGTCGTGTCAATGACACTGAAATTTTGGAGTTTTCAAAAATTTCATGTTATGTATTTTTTCGGTCCTCTGGCACATAGTTAACATTTACGTTAGAGATGAGTGTTATGGCTTGGCATTTGTTTAATGGACGTTTTAGATCTCCAGAATCCTTATCCCTATTATTTTATTACAAGGAATTGAATTATGAATAAAGGTATCAACAAAAGTTATTGGCAATATTTGAAAACTATAAATGCACAAAATTAACTGGATTTGTTTTCTTTTTCTTATATTGAGAGGCTCTGAATTGTAAGAGGTCTTTATTTATAGTTCTACATTTGAAGTATCTATGGAGGACTGAAATGATTCGAATGTTCGCATACACGTACGACAGTAAGTTCTGTTATTATAGTATCTAATGAATACACGGTATGTAGAACACTGCCAACTCAATAATGTTTGTGAAAGAGCACACAACTGTATGAAATAATACTTCCTTATTTGAAGTGATCGTTTCATGAAACGCTCCAGGAAACCGTGAAGCCGTTGAGGCCGCTCGTTTTTTTGTTGTTTTTTTTTTTAATTTTTTTTTATTTTTTAAATTTTTTTTATTATTATTATTTTTTTTAATAATTATATGAATTGGTCACAGCTGCTGTCTGACCCAGTGGAAGTTCTGATCCACTGGATTAATCTATGGCAGAATTTTGACGCGATAACCTACCAAAAACGGCAAAGCAATTTCGAGGTGTACAAGAAAGCCTGTCAAATATATGATTTAATTTATATTTGTCAAGAAAAGTAATATGCTTGATCACACAGTTACGTCACACACACACACACACGGTCATTCAGGTTTTGTTCTGCGTTTTCCTTAGTCTATTGAGCAAATACTGAGATGACCCCTTGTTTGCTTCAGGGCATAACTGTAGCTCTTTTACGCGCACGTTTTATGCTCTTTTATTTTTGCTAGTTAGGAGGTGGTTAAGATCTGGAGAGGGTTGTTATTTCGTCAGTGATACTATAAAATCAAATCTCTTATTCGTTGGCCAATGCAAATAAAGTCGACTCCAGTTATAGTGAAATTCTCGGCACTAACATTTTTGGTTCACTATATTAGAGGTTCACTATATCCGATGATGTCAAAATCAAATGGAATTTCTCCACATTATTGATTTTATTTATATAAAGATATAGTAAAATACATTAATAACACGAACTGAAAATTTCAGTATCATTACTTGTGAAATCAATTATTTTCAATTGTTGCTTCGTACTTTTTCATTAATTTCTCTAGATCCTTCTCAAGAGTCCGCGCTCTCTCCATACTCGATTCTGCATTGTCCATTCATTATCTCTAAGTATCGTAATGCAGTTTTCATACTCTTCAATGCCTCTTTGCATTGTTGGAACACCATCCCACTCTGGGAAGGCCCTTTTACTCGCCTACTAACACACGAGATCCTTTCGGTAGCGACTTCGCGCAAGCGGCAATGCAACTCATCGCTTTTCGGCGCGGCGCGGGGGGGGGGGGTCGCTAGGCTGAGGCAGTCGCGCGCTTCCTGTCGCCCACGTAGAACACCACGCGCGTTGTCCCGCGGAATCTCGAGTAACAGCAAGCTTGAAACTGAAGAAAGCAGTCGCGCATCGCCGACGCCACGCCCACACAGGGCGCGGCCTTTGATTCCGCAGTGAAATTGAGTGAAACAAGGTCATCAGTAAGGACGCTAATCCGGGTCCGCTATGCTCATCTGAAACGGGACTTCTTCGATTATGACATTTGACCGACGATATTTTTTCCAAGCTGACTAGCGTTGGAATTTATGGCTCTGGGGCGATATATTTTTTTCGAGAGAGAATTAATTTCCAGGACGTTGTATTTCCTTCGTTCATTATAGCCGAGGTCCAGGTTCACTATAACCGAGTCTTCTTGTGCTTATTTGTAATGTAGGTGAAACGGGACTAGTGACCATGTTCACCATACCCGAGAGTTCACTATAACCAGAGTCGACTGTATGTGCTTTATTACTCGAGAGTGAGAACGTCACGTTTCCAAATGTTGGCAACCATGCGTGTTAGAACTTTATTATTTTTGAGCATTTAATACCTATTATTCATAACTCAACAATGGATATTAAAAGATTGAAACTGGAATTCTGGAGCTCAACACGTGCGCAGATTATACTACTTACCCATACTTCACAAATAGTTTTTATTGTTTTTTTACGCTAAGTGAAAAATAAAATAAAATAGTTTAGACTTTCATTAACAAATAGATTCGTAAGATCATGCCCTTATATTATAATCAATTTTAGAAGAATTTTTAACAGTTTCGTTAGGAGAGTTTTGCAAGATGAGAAAGCTCGGTTTATGTTGTAGTCCCATTAGTACCTATATCCTATACGTGGTACAGGGCAAGTTACAAAATACTGCACAAATTGATGTCAAGATTTTGAGTTTTTGAGAGTCCCTGATTGAAAAATGGTGTTTTCGTTGTTTTTAAAGCGTCCGATGGTTCATCCGTCATCATCTTTGTCCACTCTTGTACCGTTCACAGGATTTTCTGCAGAAAGTTTATTGTGTGGTCGATCAGGTTTCTCGTCTTTTCGGATTTAAAATGAGCCTTGCGGGAAGTGTGTCTTCATATGAAGCCTCCTTCAAGCTCCTCATATGAAATGACATTTTCAAATTTTCCTCACAAATTTCACCACCTTTTTCCTTTCTGGTACTTACAACGTAAGAAGAGAAATCATTGTAATCGGCCGCCAGAATTGGCGAATTTTCGGCAGAAAAATTCTTATTGCTGAGCCCTGGTAACGAAAAAGTGTACAAATCTTGTACATTCATTTAGTAAAGTACTTCCTCTAACACGTTGCGTAGTCATAATCCATGTTTTCTGAGTCCTTTATACTGAAAAATCAACTGACGGCAGTCGGCAGTCTGTCAGTCGGCTCGAATGTGTTCGTCGTCCATGTATGGTCAACGCTAGCGCCTAAACCGTTCAGCAGATTTTCTCTAAAATTGATATTTGCCGATCGATCTGAACCAACTCAAGGTTTGCAATTTTCAAACGGATATTTTGATTTTTGAGGCTCTTTTACACGAAGTCTCAACATTTTCAAATTTTTCTCAAAAGTGGTTACAAATTTTTTGATTAAACTTTATAGTGTCAAGGAAAGCTTAGAAAAGGGTGCACATTTCATTTTTGTTGAAATCACTGATTTTTCGATTCAATTTTTCAAAAACATGGGTTATTTTGCGTAATTTTGAGTGAAATATAGTCTTCTTAAAAAAATTTAAAGAATTTTTTTTTCAAAATACTGCTCCATTTTTTTCTTAAGTTTTAAAGTTTTTTTCTTAAGTCATTTCTTTCTCTTTCTTGCTCCACTTTTTTCTATTCGTATGTATCAAATGGTAAAAAAATTGTGCTAGTCTCATATCCAGCGAACTCTCTCTTTCAGAAAATTGAAAATTTTAACATTTAAAAATTACAAAATTGAAGATAGAGATTTTTGCTTTAAATAAAAACTGTTCTAAAAAGTCAGCTTTTGAAAAAAGGTCATGTATAATTTTTTCCTGAAAAGAGTGATTTTGCGTAATTGTGATTGAAATGAATACAATTTTTTTTTTAAAAAATTACTCTCTCGTTTACGGAGTAATATAAGAAGTATAGAGAAATTTATGTACTGCTGCGCATTAAATTAAGGAAAAATTCTCTAGCATGTGCTGTAGCCAGAATTCCTGTTTTGTTGGTCCTTGATGTCAAAAAAAAAAAAACAATTGAAAGCCAAACGTCCGTCTACGAACACTACTAGCGCGAATCGTGCGAAGGATGTTTTCCAAATTGAAGAAACCCCTGCCTACATGGCTCTCGTTGAAGCTTTGAGATTTTAAAAAACATTCTTTAAAATTCGAGGGTACTTTACATGAGCCCCCCGGACATTTTCAAAATTTTCTCAAAAACGGCTCCAAATTTTCTCTTTAAATTTCTGGAGATAATAGAGTATATTGAGATATCCAAATTTTCTCCACATTAATATCTTGCGAAGATCTTAGCGTCCGGCTTGCTGGGTCAATGGGTCACGATATATTATAATCCTTATTACCTTTATAATGGATTATAGGATCCGCAGACTATACAGCGCTGCTGGGAATCTGAAATAGAATGATTCTAATTCCTAGTTCATTACTGTTTGGATTGACTAAATGAAAGATCACTTTTTCTAAAGAACAAAATTTAACAAAGTTTATTGTTACCTTTTAGCAAACAATTTAGTGAATTTAATAAATGATTTTGATGTTAGGCCTTTGATCAAGATATCTTTGAATTTTACAGTTTTATACCGCGGTTAACTTATCTATTCTTCGTTGATGTCCCTCGTAGACTTCTCAGTCGAAATATCTTGCGAGCTTGCCGTAGTCCAAAGTCCCAAGAAATCCTCTTCTGCTCCTATCCAAACTGGTCTCAAACTATCAAAATTATCAGTCCCGATTACGTCCTATGACATAGTCCCGAAATCTATAACTCGATTACCACTCCCGACAAAGTCCCAATTTATGCATCAATATTACTTCCACATGCAATATCTGCAATATAATTTACTGTCCTTATAATTTCATGATCTGATAACCCGACTCTGACTATCTGCACTACACTCGCTCCCTCTCACGAACCTACGATCAGTTCAGACACGCGATGCCGGTCAGAATGAATCTTCCTGCTTGATTCACCCCTCGAAGACATATCTTCTTTTTTTTCATAACATTTGACCGTCCTTCTCTCACCCAGCCAATCCATACGTTCGTTACATTTTGGTGTAGCTGACCTTTCGATCGTCTAAACTTCTTCGCCCAATCCCAAATTTTCTACTTTCGGCATGCAGCCACCTCCTAATGCATTTACAAAAAACAAAAACTACATTGTTTATTCCCGGTCGTTGCTAAGCCTTTACTCTCGTGATATATTCTAATGCATGTTCCACCATATAGTCTACAAATAAATGTTTGTTTATTTTCATGTGACATATCGGTATGTCACAATATAATACACTTACATAGGTTGTACAGGTCCAATTTTCGTGGTTAAATATGAATTTTCGAAAATTGCAGAAGTTTGTATTGTTCTTGGAGTCTTCCTACAACTATAAAGTTGAAGACAGCGATTTTTCCTTGAAATGAAATTTGTTGTCCATAAATAATTCTTTCATTAAGGCCATCCACTTTTTTGGAACTTTTAGTAGTGTTCGTGCAATAGTGCGTGGAATATTTGCAATTTAAAAAAGTTGCAAAATCAATATTTTCTCAAAAACGGCTCCACATTTTTTCTTTAATTTTTGGTAGAGTTAGTGCCAAACAAACCTTATACGATGACATAAACGCCATGTTTCTCTATTCTTTTGTTGTTAATTTTCAAAAATTACAAAAATGTAATTTTCATCTTCACTTGTCTCTCACGTCGGTAATATTCACGGCGATTTCTTCACGTTATTGTATTTATGAGTGCATGAGCTTTAAATAATGTCAAATAAAGTTTTTTGAAAACTTCAGAATTTTTTTGTTAAAATGAGCTCAAAATTCCTCATTTTCAGAAGCGCCCAAACGCCATTTTGTCAAAAATGTCTCGAATTTTTTCTCTAAGTACAGTACGCTTAATCGCCATTGCCTTAAAGACGATTTCAAATTTTCCAATGAAAATTGCTATAATGACAAATTTTTTAACCTTTTTTAATATTCTTAGACTGACTCCGATTCTTATGGCCAAGTGCACCGACCTAAGTTAAAATGTCTTGTTAAGAAACGAACATAAAATTTTAATGACTGTCAACTCGAAAAACAGATGCACCATCGGTAACGGTTGTTAACTAGTGGGATTTAGCTAACGAACGTTAAAATTGTGCTTCCCATTACTGAACGCACTTTCTTACGATCTTGATTGTTGAATATAGATGCTCTTTGACCTACCTCGCGTGAGTTTAAGGCACAGAACACTAAAGGTTTAAGGTTGTTAGAGCGAGATATTTTCTAGTAAATAGAGTCCACATTACAGTCAAAAATATTTATTTGCGATATAAACGGGTATTACAAGAACTATTTAAACGAAATAGAGACTCTTATGAAGAATTTTATTCAATTACACAATTATCAAGTGCAGAATTATAAAAAGTAACATTTCAAACAAATATTTATATTTTATTATATATATTATGGATAAACGAAACCTTTCTTGAAACTTCCTTTCGCTGTAGCCATTAAAAGGACCAACTCTATCCATCACAATTGTCCTTTGGGTTCTTTGATGAAACAGATAATCATAATATAACATTCGTCGAATTCATGATCGTCACAAACTGTACGCCATTGCAAATCCAATACTAACTCCCGTTTAAACTACAAAAAATGCCTGATTAAAGTTAATGGCAGCTAAGAAATATTTAACAAGCGTTAAACTTTGGTGCATCAGAAATCTGAGATAACGGCCGTTAAGTTGACATTTAACGTGAGTTAACTTTTAACCAATGCTGGTGCACTTTGCCATTAGACTAATATTCGAGACTGTTCAGGACCAGTCCACACCAAGGAAATTAGGAAACTTTGCTACGAGAAAGCCTGGGTCATTCCGTAGCACATTAGTTTGATTTGATGCGATTGTAATTTCTGGTTGAAATTCATGCAAACTATAATAAGAACATTTTCTCAAAAACAGTTCCCATTTTTTTTTTCAATTTTTTTCAACATATATTACAAAGGATCTTTAAAATATCTGTGTATGTCTCATTTTCGTTGATCCCTGAATTTTCGAAAAATGCGTTTTCGAAATATTGGCTTGATAAATTAGATTTTTAACAATCGGTCAGAGTTGATTTGTAAGAGTGGCTGTTTGGTGTAGAGGTAAGGCGCACGGAAAGTTTACTCGAAGGACCTGAGTTCGAGTCTTGATATGAAAAAAGAAAGCCTGGTTGAAAACACTTTTGAAGGTTCATGTATAATATTGCGGAAGAGATACAATTAACGCGAGAAAGTATGTGCTGTTGTAGTTTCTTTAAATTTTCTGTTCGAATAGAGAATGGTTCGCTTATAAATATGGTAAAGGTCCCATTTTCAGTATAATCTCTGAGATCCCATTAGTTAAAACAAAATCCCGTTTTTACTAAAATTTCGAAATTTGCAAAAGTTCAACTTTTTTCAAACCTCCCCTCCCTTATTGAAGCTAAATATTTTAAAATGCTATAAATTATTATGTATTAGCAGTTTAAATCATTTCATGTACAGCTTTTTCAAAAGATTTTTAATAGTTTTTGCATAATTTTGGATGAAATTTTATTTTCCAAAGAGTTGTAAACAATTTTTTTAAAAATAATTTGGCCCCAAGTTCTTCTAGAAACTTTTTGTAAGAATAGAATACAGCACAGTGACTTCCATGACATATGTGTCATTTTCGTTCACACCTTTGCATTTTCATAATTAACATTTTCTAAAACAAACATTGCATATTTTCATATCGCCCTTCGTTTGGTGAAATGAGTTTTTCAAGAGATGACTGGAGTAGTGCGTAGTAAGTTACAGTATTACGTAGTTAGTTACTAGAAAGTAACCGTTTCAATGAATACGGGGAAATACTAAATGATGTAGCACCAGTTCACCTTTTAAAATACAAATTGAGATCAAACACATTGAAATTAAGACCAAACACAATCGACTGAAATTAATCATTGACACCAAGCACTTTCAATTTGAAAACAAACTCATTCAAATTGAGATCAAGCGCATTCAAATTGAGTTAAAGGAGGTTAAATATATTAAATTATATAAAAGTAAAACTTGATAATTGATTGGTTTATTGAACCATTGGAAAAACAAAAGGAAATTCGAGCTTCGCCTCCTGCTTCTCTTTCCCTTTCTCTTTTCTCCCTTATTCTTCTTCTTAACCTTCTTTTCATCCTCTTTCTTTTTCGTCTTCTTCTCTGTGTTCTTTTTCTTTTTGTTTTTCTCCTCCTCCCCTTCTTTTCATCATTCTTCTTCTTCTTCTTCTTCTTCTTCTTCTTCTCAGTCTCAATTTGATTCTCATTTTGATTTGAATTCCAATCTAAATGTAATTATTCTCAATTTCATTAAGTCTCAAATTGAATATAATTGTCCTAAGTTTGCTTTCCCGGACTATCAATTTGAATAAGATTAACGTCATTTTGAGGTTGAAAAGGTGTAATTCTTATTTTTAGACTCTGGATTATTCGGCTCAGGAAATGACTTTAGTGAATAGAAAGGAGTGTATCTCCCTTGCTCTTTGATTTTAAGTAGGTACCTAAATCAAACATTCAAATCATTAAAACAGGAATTGTACTCCGAATTGATTTTTTAATGTTGACGTATACATTTCATTAAAAGAGTGGGCTAATTGAAAATAAATGTGGTAAGATGTGAAGATTTTCCCTTTTGAACATTTACGAATTTGAACAAAGGTGTTCTAAAAATTCCACTTTATTCTGAATATTCTTTATGAAATTTGCAAATAAAGTGAATCCAACGCATTAGTTTGATTTATTTTCATGTAGTAGGAGAGAAAGTAGATAGGGTTGTGTGCAGACAGTAGTTGGATATTAGCGTTAACAGTGGAGGGAATCTAATGCGTGTCGGGTGGATGTGGAGGGCACGGCAGAAATCGGGCGTGCAAAAGAATATTGTCATTGGCTTTCGGGCCAAGGGTCATAGATGGCAAGGGAGAACGACGCACATAGGGGGGTATTGGTTATAAAAACCTGGCCAAAATTATTTCTTTGCTAGAATTTGTTTAAAATTATTTGATATGTACAGTTATGCAAGTTTACATATTTTGGTGAGGTACTACTTAGAAAAGCCTACAACACAAATTATTAAATGTGGGTTAGTTCGTGGGGTAATGAGAAAACACTACTAAATAGTTCTGGTTAAATGTGTTGCACTAGTCAACTTAAGAATATAAGTCTCTAATTCCCGATATTCTCAGTCGCTATTCATCATCATCATCATCATCTTCTTCTTCTTCTTCTTCATCATCATATTCTTCTTCTTTTTCATCATCATTTTCATTATCACCTTTTTCTCCTTCATCTTCTTCTTCTTCATCATTATCATCGTCTTCTACTTCTACTTCATCATCATTATTTTCGCGTTTTTGGCGTGAAAGCTTGTTACTGCCTTATGCACCTTTGACGCTCTTTTTGGAGATTTCGACATCTTTCACAACAGCAGACGCTTCTGTTGTACCAACAGCTCTTAAATTCATATAAGCCGCATAAGTCAATGTGAACTCAGATCCTTGCTGCCGTAACTCTTGTGTTTTGCGTCGTTTGTTGCGTTCACTTGAATCGCCGAATTCCTTTCTCGGTCGACCCGCCTTTTGTTTAGTCCATGTTGGTAATTTCACAGCACCAATAAGCCACATTTCATTGTTTTTTTTACAAATCTTTCTTCAATATTAAATGCAGCTGCTCATTTTTGTTTGAATTTAGACTTGAAAAATAGTAACTTATGTTTAAATTCGTTCACTTTTTCCGATGGACAATTTGTGATTTCCTGCAAATGATTATTTATTTATTTATTTATTTATTTATTTATTTATTTATTTATTCCTGCAAATGATTATCCATATATTTAATCTTATCAATTAAACGTTGAGAACACTGCCTGACACAGCTGTAGAGTTCTCCTCTAGTCATCTCGTTGACACTTTCTTCGGGATATACAACAAAAAATATATTACCGATATTCTTAAATTTCACGAATTTTGTTACGCATCACCGATCTTTAAATACAGAGCCATAAACTAAAATTCGGGAAATATTTGGGAAGTTTTTCTTTTTTAACTGTTAGAATATGAACTTTAGAACAACTTGTAATAAAACTTTTTGCTTGACACATCCTGACACTATAACTAAGACACTAATGTTTGATAAACGTCAACTCAAAATTTGAATCCATTATACGTTCACTTAAAACGTCTTAAATTATGTAAATATTAATCTTAAATGGGTCAGTTTTTAATTTAAAACACAGTGTATACCTGGAACTTTAATATTCATCACGATTTAATCCACTAGACAACTTTGAAAGCTTTCACGAAACGAATAAATTATCCCTTTGAACGGAACTGCTGGTAGCAAATGCTTGCAGAGCATACGACTCACTTTAGACTGATGCGACAACGAAGATACTATACTTGTTTTTTTAATGTGGCAGCTGTGGGTAGTATCTCCAAGATGGAATTCGGCACGACTTTTTGTGTCTTTCTTGGTCCTGCCGCAAGATGTCGCATGATCGCGACCTATCAAGCAGGGCTGCAGATCAAGTGACTCTAGAGGCAGGACTGAGAACGACTCAAAAAGTCATGCCGAATTCCATCTTGGAGAAATTACCCACACATGTCACGTTAGAAAAACCCAAGTGTAGTCTGAGACTAACAGATATCTGTCGTATGACGTAATGTATATTCAACTTGAAGGAAATGGTGTTGGTTTTCTCGTATGTTAAATTTTTTACTTCGACCTTTGGCCAGCTTTTCTTACAAAATACTCGTATGTACTACGGCTACAGAGATGTGTACGGGCGGATAGAAAAGCAACTTTAGAGCAACTGACCGCCCACATGAACCAAGCGGCTACCAGCAGGGTCCTCAAGAACCGTCCTCCGCAAGAGGCGCCTGGTGCATGCCCCATGCCGACTTCTGTTCTTCGGCGACGAAGGCTGGAATTCGCACGTCAGCACCGCAACTGGACGTCCACTGAGTGGCGCAGGTGGCTTTTGGGTGAATCATGTTTACTGATCCATCGTTGGCGTGCGTATACGGCGTGACACATCTGAATGCAAACACCCTGCAAAAATCACCGGACGGGTCCAGGCGGAGAATGGAGCGTGATGGCGTGGGGAATGTTTCTTGAGTGATCGCATTGATCTGGAAAGCACAACGGATCAACAGTAGTATGCCGCTCTCCTTGGGGTTCATGTCCACCCCTAATGCAGATGGGTTTTCCTCACCAAGACGGCATCTACCAGCAGGACAATGCTATGTGGCATACAGTTCGCAGTGCACTTGCGTGGTTCGATGAGCACAGGACGAGTTATCAGTGCTTCCCTGCTCACCAAACTCCCTCGATTTAAAGCCAATGGAGAGGCTGTGAGACCATCTCGCCATCGAGCTGTTCGCGCCGTGGACCCACAGCCGAGCAATCCGTGCGGTTGGCAGCATTGGAGTCGGCATGGCTCCCCACCCCTGTCCGTACCCTACAGATTCTAATTGACTCTCTTCCTGCACGTCTCAAGATGTTGACGGGTGGTCACATTAAAGTGACTGAATTGTGTAATAGCACAGAAAGATTTGATTTATATGTTTTGAGAATGAAAAATTCGCAGTTCTCGGAAGGGTGATTTCGAAAATATTCTTAAAGACTAGAAAATTCAATTCCCTCGACAATTTTAAATGGCTTAATAAATGGCTACTGTTTATTCCATGCTGACTGTTTCCTTAATTATCTTAGTCATCGAATGGTAAATAGCAATAGCTTACAGATTTTGAATGTGCACAATTTATTTATTTATTTACTTATTTATTTAGTCAACAAACAGTCAAAAACTGTATGTGACATATGGGGGAGAAAATCATCTGCGCACGCTTTCTTGAGTTTCAGAATCCCTTCCCAACAATTCAATTATTAATAGTTGAAACATGGAGAAAAAAATAATAACGAATTTTAAAAAGCGAGAGATTAACATTTCAAAACCTCGATATTTTCGTTGCCGAATTATAGAAAACTTATTTGTAACGGTAAACGAACGAACAGATTTGATTTTCTGTATTGCTAACAGAATATAAACGCACCCTAAGCTCTACTACCACTACAAGCAAAAGGAAAGTTCAACAAAACGTGCGCATAGTGAAGCTACATTTACATCCAGAAGCAAATCAAGGGGCCATCTCAGCATTTGCTCAATAAATCAGGGAAACTGGACAAAAACCCGATCGATATGGGGGTCATTGACCCGGAAGCTGAAATACGTTACTTGTTACAGGCATATTAAGTCTTTTTTTAATTATATAATACAAATGTAAACTAATTCATTATACTACATCATTGTTTTAAGTAAACATTATTTTTCTTTTAGACGATCAGTATAGTCTCTAATTGTATAGAGACAATTATGCAGCAGAAAAGATTTTACTTTAATTTAAATTTGTGTACCAATTTTAATTGTTTAATTTCATCTGGGAATGCGTTGTAAAGTAACGTACATGTATTGTATGTGGGTTTCTTGTAGTGAGCTTTTGATACTGACACTTGATGAACATGATTTCTACGTCGAGTGTTGTAACTATAAATATCAGTATTACATGAAAATATGTTCCCACCGTTAAGTAAGTCATAATTAATGATGGAAGTGACTAGAATGTTATAATAATGGAGTTATTTAAATTACATAGTACGAAAACTAAATACATTAAAATAAATATTTTAGGGAGTATTGGAAAATAAATATTAATTTCCTTTGCATGAGCGCTAACCAAATTCGCCATTACTTTGTAAGGTAGCAAAACTTAATATGTTGTTACGTTTCCTGTTTGAAGGCTTGCCGTGGCGATAGCCCTTCGCTTGCAGTTGGCGTCAACACAACCAAAGTGACCACTGACAGCATCAAAATGCCGGACGAGAGCGCTGGCGCCACGTTCACTATTCCCAATGAAGCTGACATTCTCGTAGCGTACAGCACTTACGAGGGTGAGTCATCCTCAATGTATTTCTTGTCATTCTCATGAGTGTCTTTGTAGCAATTGGTTGTTAAATTGTATATTGTGAATACATATGGAATATGGAAACAGGCCTAAGCAAGGTAAGAGTTGTAATGATTTGAGAATGCTTCAAGGATTGTCTTTGGTATTATATCGAATCTTTGTGAATAAAATTGGAGTGTCTGTGCGTGAAGTCAAAGTAACTGCCTTTTCTAACTCCCATATGCTTATTTAAATGATATAAAAACAATCAATTGTTTTTACGATTTTGGCCTGTTTGTCCGGGATGATCTCTGGAACGTCAGAATCGATTTCGATGCGGTGTTCACAGTAAGATAGAATGTTTTGTCGGGCATTACTTAGGTCAGTTTTTTTCAAATTAGTATTTTTTCTTAAATATAAAGAGTAGCTAATTTTTTCACACAAATCTAGTTTCATTCTAAATTAAATGAAGTCTTGGAGAGTAAGTTTCAAAACCAGAGAGAAGTTACTGCCTTTATGATATTTCGTAAACCCCCATTCCTACCTCTTAAAGCAAAATATAAGTGAGCACTCCTTCAGTTTTTCGAGAATATTTCGTAAACGGTGAGTAAATTGACCAATGTAAATTTGTTTCTTAAAGCTCATACAATTTGCTGTATGGATTTTAATTCATTTCAATTCGTTCAATTTAATTAGACTTTAAATATTTTAAGGTTCAAATTGTTAGTGGAAATTTGTCGGGAGTATGCAACAATGCATCTGTTTCTAGCTCCCATAGCAATCAGTGGCGGCTGGTGCCGCAACAGACAGGAAATTGCACTCCCATTGAATGACGGAAGTGTAATTTCCAAATTACAAAATACGAATATATAATAAATATTTAAGCAATTCAAATGAATTAAAACTAATTTAAATAAAAGTCTATATTGAAACATTATTTACGTAGTTTTATGCGTAGTGTCCGTGTCAGGTATACACACCTCCCGCGCACGTGGTTCTGGCTTAGATTTCCACTGGGCACTTCAGTTCGACTCCAGCACATTGCAACAAGCACTACGGCTTCGACACGTTTCACACAAATAAAATCGTTTTATTTCGAAAACTTCACTACCCTGGTATATTTTGTAATAAAGATTCTACCACAGACGCTTGTATTCCCACCAGCGCTCTCCTACTGTAACTGGCCTTCGGGTGGTAACATGCAATGTGCGTCCACCGTGAGAGGCAGAAAGGGACTTCCTTCCAGATCGGCCAACTTTACACCAAGGATTCATCAAGTGTACATTTTGAATCAATAAATCTAATATAAAATGAAACAAATTCTCTAAACATCATAAATAATGCTTTAAATGCCGTTAATAATTGACGAACTTGCGTACTTTCGATAACAGGCGAAATCCATAAAATTACGTTTCAGCGAGTCAGACGAAGACAGAATATTGGTATTCCTCTGCGACTCCTCGGTTTCACACAGCGCCCGTCAGTGCCACCATCGGGTTGCGCCACCCGAAGGCCGTATGTTCCCCGTGTTAAATCGAAAGGCCAAAGAGTAAAACAGTAAACCCAATAATACAGCCAAGAGCGTTGGGCAATACTTGGCAAGGCACCAGACACCGGAGAGAACGCCAGTTGGACGCTCTTTGGTTTCAAAATGATTTCGTATACATCAATATCGCTGCAATATCTTGAATATTGAGTTTCATTAAAATGAAAATGTATACGATTCCTAAGATATTACGTATTCCTAAGATATTAAGAGATATTTTTCGATTATCTGGCGGTTGTGCAACCTAAGCGCAAGCCGCCAATGAAAGCAACTCTCATTGTAAAGGTGATCCTGACAAACATGACAAGGTTGGGCGGCGAGGGACATGTGAAGCAGAAGTTGGGGCGGAGCTTGGGAAAGAGGGACAGGTTGGGACTGGGCAGAATGAGATCGGTCGCGACGGGAAACTTCGGGACGCGGCTGGTCACGAAGAATGAGAGCCGTGCAGTTAAGGGAAGGCGGCAATGCATTATAAAGAGAAACACTCCTTTTCCTGTTCACTAGACGATTGCGATTAATAAATAACGTTATAAGTTACGTCCATATGCACATGAAAATACTACTATTACATGAGAAGTTGCGCTATTTTTAGGACAAATTTTGAAAATAATTTGTGTCGAGAAATACTTTTTGGAACTTATCAGGATTTGTAACCAATTCTTCTTTACTGTATAGACGAGCAGGGCATGTGCCATAATTCATACTTACTACATTAAATAAATACTTTTCTAGGATTCATTTTTTTTATTTTATTTTATTTTATTTTATTTTATTTTATTTTATTTTATTTTATTTATTTATTTATTTTTTTTTTGGTTCGTCAATTGAAAAGTATGTTTAGTACGTTTCCATATTGAATGGATGGAAAACATTTTTTATTTGCCCCAAACAAGCTAATAACGATAAAGTGACATACATTGCAGCCAAATTTATCAAGACGATTCAGACACATGATCCATATTTGTGACCAATATTACTGTGCAAAAAGTCTTTTAAGTATGACTTACGCCAAAATTAGAAATTGTTTGCTGTAACATTTTACTATCATCTACTTTTTCAGGACGTGTTGCATATCGTGATACGGACGATGGCACCTGGTACATCAGCGAGTTGTGCAAAGAAATCGATGAGAGCGCCAAAAGCGATGATCTGTTAACCATGTTGACGCGGGTTAATCGACAAGTTGCATTAACTAAAGAAAATTTCCAAGAAAAGCAGATGCCCAGTCTTCAGTCCACGCTGACTCGCAAAATTTACTTCTTCACTGACGACCGTCATAAGCAGTCTATTTCCAATTCGCAAATTCAAGAAATTCATTCAAAACTGGACCGCTTATTGAATGCTTCGGAAAGAGGTTTAGCATCACCTTCGGCATTGCCAATTACTGAT
Organism: Teleogryllus occipitalis; assembly: GCA_011170035.1. Classification (NCBI taxonomy): domain Eukaryota; kingdom Metazoa; phylum Arthropoda; class Insecta; order Orthoptera; family Gryllidae; genus Teleogryllus; species Teleogryllus occipitalis. Next base: position 120,028 of record BLKR01002544.1, read on the forward strand.
ACTACTCTAGAGTCTGTGAACAAATTACAAGGCAATAATTGGGAATTACTTCGGGTTTTGTCGGGGAACTCTGCATCACCTGGATCCCCCCCTTTGGGTGAAACTGCGTTGAGACATGCAAAAGCGCTAAAATTATTTCTAAATGAGAGAGGTGTGGAGGACGACGTGCATGAAAATGGCAAGACAATTCTCGCTCTTTTGTCTTGTTGGGATGCGTTAGATGCTGCAACTAAAGCATATGCACATAAGAGATCTTTAACATTTTTAAAACAATATGCTCAAGGTTGGCCTGTCTTGGAGATTATTGATTTTGATCTGACATCACCGGGGCTACACCACGATGGAACGCCAGGAACCAGATCCAGGAAATCGTCTCGCAGCAGCTCGCACAGTTTGGCAGCCTCTAGTCAGCTTCCAAGACCGCGACCTCCTTTCAAGTAAACTTCCTGAAGAACTGCCTGCACATCACAATTAATTAATTTGATTGCTGAATGTAGATAGGTTCTGCCCAAGTTTTTTGCGCCTCTATGAAAACATCTCTGCCAAAAGAACAATCTAATGCATTAATATAGTTGAGCGACAGAAAGAAACTTACTGAATTGCAGAGAAAGATAAATTTATTATTACCTAAAATAGAGTATTGTACATCGAATAAAAAGTGTTTATATGTACTTTGAAATACTTTGATTTCTTAAGGCAGAAGTGTTTGTTTGATTCAAACTAATATCTGCAGAGGAATGTGCAAGTCGGTTTAGATATATAACTTCATATAATTAATATTATGATGTATTTGTAAATTATTTGTATTCAAGAAGTTGAACATGTATGATTTCTCCTATTTTATTGAGAAACCAAAGAATTGGTGCTTTGTAATCTTTGTAATTATTTTTAAACTTGAATAGTTTTAGCTATTATTAAAATAAGATTGAACTGAAGCTGAATGCCTCACAAATTGAAAACAATAGTATTGCTATTTTAAGACAGCAATAGAAAGTTTTCCTATTTTGAAATGTTTGTAAGTTTATAAGACTGATGATAGCAAAATTACATTTTTGAGCAGATTTACTGTATTTAGAAATATACTATATAATTTAGTGCTGCTTCTCTCCCATTTATCCTTTGCCTTGTTTACCAAGGTTTTGTGTTAGTAAAATACAGTTATTTCAGGTGTTTTACTGAGCTTGTTTCTTTTCTGTGTATTTCTGTTGAAAGATTTGCTACCTAAATTTGATTTCTAAATTTTAATGTTTGTCTTCTACACTTCCACTTCTTTATGAGGTCAGCAGCTATCATTATTAATATGCTTGTGAGGCAAATGTGTGTAAATATTTTAATTCTGACATAAGTAATTAATTTATAGCAATATCAATAATGCAAAAAAGTTTAAATGAAGAACGTTTTACTAGTTAACACATAACAAATACAATGTATATTTTTAAATTAAAAAATAAATTTTGAAAGTGGTTTGAGTTGAATTCATTTGAATACTTTACAGAATTTATTAATATTTCGTGGCTCTTCTTGAATACTGTTGTAACTCAAAAAAATCAAAAAATTAGATTTTAAGATATATCAGTTTAAAAAAAAAATTTCTTTATGTGGAATAAGCTTTCATTTCTGACTCTATATCAATTACCATTTGGTAGCAGATGCATCTCTGTTTCATGGAAGGAGATCACCATTTATTTTTATGGAATAATGAGGTCCAAAAATTTAGTTTTATGATATTCATTTTCATAAATTAAAAATCCAAAAGACATAAACAAATTTTTGATATAACTCGAATATCACTGATTAATGGGAAGCAAATGAGGTTGAGAGGAAACACTCTCCTGCACAAAACATGTTTTTTGCATTACAACAGTATTCCGAAAAAGTGACAATATATTACTTTATAAATTATCAAAACTGTTGCATCAAAATTACAGTTAAAATTTTTAATATAAAATATATAATTCAGAGTGAGCTCTAAGTTTAGTTCTGATCCTGTTATTACAATATACTATTTTCTCGTTTCGTTAAAATGAAATCCTCTTATCTTCTAAATTGTAGAGTCCCGTTAACACCAAAATTCCCTGTTAAATCAAATTATTTCCATTGGCTCCACTCAGGACTGAAAGCACTGAACATGAGAAGTGTGCTAGCATAAACAGAATTGAATTTAAGGAGTAGACCAAAGAATAATTCCCACCAGAAATTGAAAATTTCCTCCCAAAACATTCTTATAAATTTTAATGTGGACTCATAACCACCAATAATTTTTAAACTATTATACATTTTAATTAAACCTCAATATTTCTTTTCTTTTCTTTTAAACTCAACAATGATAGGGTTGTATAAGACCCCATAGTAACTAATTTTATTTCAGTAGCTTGCAGGTAAAGTACCTCCTCAGAAAATATTTAAGTCACTTCCCCCTCCTAGAGCAGTGTTTCTGAATTAAACAGTATGGTCAATTAACCCTTTCGAAAGTGAAAAATAGCATATTCATTATGTAATTAAAAGAATAAATAAGAATCAAAATTTTTATTTTCTTGAAAATGTGTATAATATTATATTATATTATATTATATTATATTATATTATATTATATAATATCCCAGTAAAATAAAACAAAACTTTGGGAAAAACTGTTTCTGAAATGAACCAAATATCAATGTGAAACTTGATTGTGAAGGCAGCAAATTGAAAATAGCGAAAGCCAGTCTATGCATTGTACTATATCCCTACCAATGGATCCTCTCTCCAACATTACAGTACCAAAAGCTTCATCCGAGTCAAATTCATTATCATGTGTCTAATCAATTATAGCAAATAACTATATAATTCATCACAAGAAGTAAGGTGGGTATTTATTTTTCAGTATTGCATACTCACTTCCTAATAATTTAATTTATAGAAAAAGTAAAATTATAAGTTGAAACTAATTTTTCTGAATCTTGCCTTTGTTCTTAGACTAATGAAATTCAAAAACTAATAATGTATAACTAATGATTTTATAATTGTGGAAATTTAGATGTATCTATATCTGAAGATGATGACAAAACCTCGTCGAAACCTTGTACATGGTAAAAATACAAAGTGTAATATATATGTTTAATATTTCGTCTGTGCTTTAAAATAATATATCTTTATATAATAGGGATCTTTAGTTTTTTGAAACTAGTCTACCCAGCTAAGAGAAACCAGATGCTGAATTATCCACAGCTCAAGACCCAACAAGGACAATTAGGAGCTCAAGGGCCAGAGTAAGAACTATTCTGAGTGGTCCAGCCAGCATACCAACTAGCAAAACAATAATTAAAACTCTTTTTAAAAGTTTTCTGTTAAAATAAATAATTAATTTTATACATTGTTTTCTTTCTTACTGTGTAATTTCTCTCTTCATAAATTGTCTCTTTCTTAAACCTTTAAACAATAAATACCCTTTTATTTAAATTTAAATCCATCAGTATTATGAACTGGGTTATGACAAGTAATAAACAGGATAGATCAGGATACACATGATGCATCTGTGAAATGACATCTGAAGGAGACAAAGATCTGATTCCATAGAAAGTTTGATCGAAGATGCCATTCATAGATTTTGTGTGAAAGAGCCTCGATGCACATTTTTTCTAAACGTAAGTTGTTGCATGCTACAATTTGATTGATATTATTTTATTTTATTTATTTATGTTTCAACCAACTAATTTTAAATTCAGTTTTAATACTTATTTAAGTTAGAAGACATTTTCAAAATATTGTTTTGTTAGTATTATAATTTTGATATTTTTGAACCCCAAGGAATTAGATATCCCTTGAAGGAAAGTGTCTACTTTCTGCACTGAGCATGACGCTCCCCTTAGTCTCTTCCATTAATGTTAATGTGAACTTGTGAATTATTTCATATTGCTTTTAATGTGTCTGTAGAGTAAAATTTGATCACCATCTCAGAAAATAATATAAGTAATAAGAATTTTTCCATATACTATTCTAAACAATAAACACATTTTTTAAAATTCACATTTATCTGTTTTTTGATCCTATATCATGTAGTACTTTACGAGCTATTCGAATTATAATCTACATATAAATAAAATAAGATCTGAAAATACCCTCTTCTTCCATCTAAATGTTTTAATAAATATCAATTTTCCAGTTGCGTACTATGTTGTTTCTATGAGTTCTTTTTTAATACTGTGTGAACTTACGAATTTAAAATTCAAATGAGACCAAGATTGGGGCCACAATATATTGAAAGTGAACATAGAGGGAGATGTTAACAAAGTGAGAGGTTTTCAGATGTTTTATAGAATTTCACACTAAAAACAGTAGTTGGAATTTTCTTGATATGATCATTATTGAATTTTGTTTGATGAAAAAATTTGGATTTTGTTTGTGGTAGGTAAATTAATTTCGGTGACCTCATTTAAGATCTTTTTTGAACGCTTGAGACAAATCAGTGTAATTTTGGATGTAAATGCATTTCCGTTGAATCTCTCTTGAATGTACAATGATCTACAATTGAGAAATATACTTGTTCTTTTGAAACGCTAGAAAATTCTAAACTGGCGCGCTTATTTCTCCCCGCCCTCGATATTCATCTGTATAGGAGCGCAGCGGAGTGGTGAAAATCGGTATCAACGGGAGCTCGGTTGCCGTGCGCAGAAACATGCGCAGTGTGTGGTGTGGTGGAGGGTTTCAACGACATCTTGTGGAACAGTAGAATTTAGCTTGTGAAATCTGTGGGATTCTCGATCATCCGATGTTTATGGTGTAGTTTAACCATCAAGAAACTTCAAGATGTCGACTAGCAGTCAAAAGCTATCAACAACAGAGCGGGTTATCAAAAGTAAGTGAGGATCTGTTACAGAAAGTGGTTGCTGTGTCCTGTACCAGTAGGATTGATTTTCCCAGTCGCCATTTCTATTGATTGCTTCACAAATTTTACCGTAATTTCTCATTATATTGTACCGAGATGGAACAGACATGTCTTTGGTTAACAGACAGAACATACACCGACCGGTTGCTGTAGTTTTTGTGTTGTGTTGGACATCGATACCCATAAATATATTTGAAATATTTCACCTGTCGCTTTAGAGGTTGGGTCGTGCGAAATATAATACATTGACAATTACTAATATTTTAATACAGTTTTCTATAACTTTAACATACTCTATCCTAACATTAATACGATTTTATTGTGGTGTACGTAGTGTCAGCAGTTTCTGCTGTTGTACACTAGTCAGCCATTGGAAGATAGTATTCGTATGTTTACATCTAAGATTATGTAAACATTATAGGAAAAAATATTATATCATATGATTTTGCTGTTACATGTAGTGTATAAATATAAATGTTTGTTGCATTGTGTATTATTCGTGGCTTTTTGTCTGAAAATGTAATGTGACAGTGTATGCAGTTTTATACTTTGACAGGAAGGGAGGTGTGGTTGACACATGTCATAGTGCCTCTTATGCATGTGAATTCCATTTATAGTTCTCGGTGACCGTTTAATTTGCTTAAATATATTAATTATGAAGCAAGACACTGAAGGTCGCACCATACACCTTTTGCATCTATGATGTAATTGTAATTCCATCTTGAATAATTAATGCGAATTTGCTTGTCTCAAATCGTAAGAGTGCGGAGAAATGAATTAGTTTTATTTTTAAGGAAATTCCGTAAAATTTTTGTTGACGATTATGATTTGCAAACATGGAAGCTTAAGCGGGATCAGGAATTTGAGAAACGATATCCATCTGCTTATATGCTGGCCAATTCTATTATCTGCATTTGTCTACGTTGTAATAGCGCCGATGAGAACTAAATTGTGTCAACTACTGTCGTATGAAGCGTTGTAGTGTAGGCGAGGGTTATCCCGCTGTTTATGCTGCGAAGTGTTATTGGTTCGTGCGGGCGCTCTTATATACGTGGATGAAAATACACAGGTTTAAGTGTGAATTTTGCGAATGGATGTAAATTAAGAGAGAATATTTGAACAATAATTTGTTTCAATGCAGAAAGTAGATGAAACACGGTGTGTCGGGATAAGTCATATTCCGTTTGGTATTAGCCGAGATATTTATTGGAAACGTGTTCGGATTTTGGTTTGCCCTGAATGTAGCATGATCGCGTGCCTAGTTCCGCCGACACTGTTCGCGTCGCGCGTCACCGCGGCAGATACCCGTGGGCATCGCGCTCGACTGACCTTGACCTGGCGCGTATTTACGAAATGTTCAGCAGCGAAGACGCATGTCTTAGGAATCGTGTCGGGGATGACGTGTTTTTTTGTAATCGTGTACTATTTATTTTATCTACGTAGCATATGCGCGTTTCAATAAGGGCTAATAAATATCCCCGCTGTGTAGGGAAGATGGCGCCCAAATGTGATTTTGAAAAGAATTTTAGTGCTCTTGAAATACGGTTTTCGAGCAGGAAAAACTTTTGTCACCTATACGCTGCCTTTTTTTTTACTCATCTGACTCGATTTTGAAAGCGGCAAAGCAATATTACGTGAAGTATTCTCCCCATCGTGAGGTACGGTATGCCACTTATTCGGAACATGTTTGGAAACGATGGCGTTGATTCATAAAGGCACTGTGCCTCCGTCGTGAGGGGTGTAACATGTGTGTTATAACGTGCATGTCGAGTGTTTCGGCAAGGGAGTGGAGGCCCGCTGCGGCAGCGCGGGCGGGCGACTGCCGCCGGCGACCGAGTTCCGGAGCGGTGTGCCGGGTCGATAGCTGCTGGCTGCCGCGCCGGCTGCGGCCCGGGATACGCGCGCCCCAGCGCCCGCCCGCCCGCCTGCTTGCCCTCCACCACCACCATCTCTACAGGCCCCACCCCGCGGCCACTCTCCCCGCTGGCGCACTGTGGCCTTCGCTCTTCGGCGGTCGTCCCACCTTGTCAATCTATTCGACGACGTGGGATCGAGCGATTCACGTTTTTATCCCATTCACAAATTGCAGGTAAAGGAAAGCCAGAAAAAAACCACCGAAGAAATGTTTGAATCCAGATGAATTCGGTGACTTCGATGGCTACTTTTCTTCGCCAATTGAGAGACAGGTAGTAAAACTGGTTTATAAGCGCGCGTAGTAATGCTATACGATTTACGATCGATCATGAATTTAGAAGAAGAAAATGATAAAAAACGTGATTCCGTATTTTGTTATTATAGTTTACATTAAGGAGACTGTGATTTTCAGCCTATAAGAAATGCTCATTGTTTTCTCGATAACTTTGTCGATTTTATTGGCTTTCTTAACCTTCATCTTCATATTTATCTTTTTATATTTTAAATGATTTCAGTATTGTTTAAATTCCCATTTGCTCATGAATCCTAATGAATGGGTGATGCTTAGTATACGTTATTTATCTCTACAGATAAAGACCAATTTTTTTTTTTTTTTAATTTTATCAAAAGGTGAATAACTCGGCGTTGCTCTAGAATCCTTGTAAATATATTTGGAATCAATGATCTATTTGAGTAACTAGAAGAAATGCACTTATTTCATTTGTTTGGTATAAGAGAATACATTTAAAAATAGTGGTGTATTCAGTTGAACATCTGCTATTGCATGCTTTGAGCGAATGCAAGACGAGATTGCACTCATTCATAATTTCGAAATTAAGTCCGTTTCCCGAAGGAGTTATGATCCCATTTGCAGCATTGTGCCACAGAATTGAATAGAAATTCATTTAGTAAATGTCTAACATTATAACATGTAATTTATTGAAGATTAATATAATTGAACCTCAGGAATTGGTAGTTAGTCGCAAAACAGGTTTGTCATTCGCTCTCGGGCCTAGCAGATAGGTAATTTCCTTAACCTTATTTGAAATAGTATATTGAACAAATAGAACATCAGAAAAGAGTACAGGGAGTATAACGCAGACTTATAGTGTCCTGAAATATACTGAACGCATGTTTTGTTTGACGGAAATTTGTGAATATTCTTCGAATATGCTACTTTGATGTTGACAGGAATGGAACTCGAGTAAATGTATTACTTCAGAATGAATTTTTGTGGAGAGACAAACTGTGCCAGTATTGTACTTAATGATAATCATTACAATAATGAGTATTTTATAAAAATAAGGAAGAAAATTTGACCATATTTTCCTAACAAAATGTTACAATTAAAAACAAAGCAATCTGATATGGTTAGTGGAAATGGAATTTCTCAGAAGTGAAAACAAATACCAGAATGATACGTCTGTTTACCGGCAGCTAGAAGTAGTCAATTTCCTCACTTGCCTTGAATGTGTTTATCGGGAAGGCCTTTGTAGGAACCATTTTTGGAGAGTCCAAATTCTTTTAGGATTTGTCAGAGTCGTAGCAAAGCAACTTGTCGGTCTCTGTTAATTGAATATTTCATTCGGCACTGTCCACCCTAGAAGCAAATGCTACAGGACGCCGCATTGCGCAACGCCCGTTAACACACTAAATATTGTCTCATGTAATTTTTTAGAAGACAGTTTATTTATAATCAGGAAATATATTTTGCACATTGAATTTTTGGCAAACGACCACAATAAGAATGAAGTGTCTATTAAAGCGAGTACTGTGTGCGTATTATAGAAGAAGGCCGCGGCAAATGTGCGCGCTTGTGAAGTAAATCGTCCTCGACCTACAACCCACACTCCACCTCCTCCTCTGTCGTGTCTACTCGCTACGTTGTATTATGCGTTGTGGCAGCAATCTCTTCAGTGCTACAATGAAATGGAGCTAGGTGCTTGCTCATTGAAAGGGAAAGTTCATTCACTGTTCAGTCATTTTACATTTAATTATTTCAGCATTGTTGTAGTATTGTCATTTTTAAAATGTTTTAACGGATTTTGAAGGTAAGTTATTATGATGCCACTTTTTTTCAAAACGAATGAAGGAAGACGAAGGATGCGTAAACAAAATATTGTCATCGCATGTCAAAGCTTGTAACATATTTTAGAACTGTTCGTTACGTGTAATTCATTCGATCTTTCGTCAGATCCTTATATCTAGAGATAATTTTCTTAGTGAAACCCGGGATTATATTGCGTTTTCAAGTGTGGTTTTCCACTTTTTTCAGTTAATGTGTATCTCATGTGTTTTGAGGAAGAGAAGGGCCAATGTGGAGCTCATATTTCGTTTGCTCGAGTTTCCTTGATTCGAGTTTCACCGTTCTATTGAGACCGGATGTGTGAACTAGTCCCCCCCACCGTCACTCAGAGCGTGCGAAGAGAGCGTAATGAAGCCTTCTGGGCGCCTCAGGATGAAATAAATACTCGTAACGTGTGTACAAATGTGAATCCAGTGTGAAGGGATGTTTGAAACGCCTAATTTATTTTTTCGTACATTTTAGTTCTCATTGCTTCACAATGAGTGAAATACGTAGCGAAATAAATCTGTAATGTACCGAAGTAATATAACATATAATACAATCACTTATAAAACAATCGGACAATTAGTTCAAAGGCCTTGCCTTTTCCGAACAAGGAATTGTTTAAATCATCCAGGCTTATAAACAAAATCTGAAGAATAACAGGTTCATTTATTTTTTTAAAAATTGTAGAATATATCTATTTTTTTAAAACTGCCATGAATAAAATTCAAATGTCTTTAGGGTAATATGAAAAAAATATCTGGAGATATTATGTTGATTTTCCTTTAAATTTTTCGTGAAGAGTGCCTGCATCGCTTGTGGTTTACATAGTCTGTTTTCATTAGTTTTGAATGTCAAAAACTTTTTTCTTTTCTACAATTTTAATTCCTGTGCTGCTGAAACCTATGATATAAATCAATTTGTTCAAATCAATTTTTTGGTTTCCATGTGATGGCCACTTGTTCTATCTTTAGTCGGTCATCGGTTTTGATTAAATTATCCCCAATATTTTAATGTAACTTTTAAAGTGCAAATTTTATTATTTAATTATTTGGACAGAAAAAAATGAATTTGAGGGGGTGAAGCTTTCTTTTTCATTCGTAAAGAAGTAATGTTAGTGAAAATATTTAGTAATATTACTTTAATGACGAGTGGTAATTATGACTTGAAGTTATTCAGTACATCGTCGTTGATAATGGACAATCTCCATACGTGACGGAATTGGCAATTTTTCCATTTTGGCATCAATTATTCAGAATTTACTTATTGTTTAGTGAAATAAAAAAAAATCCAAAGAAAACTGGAAATTGGGGTCTTCAAATAAAAAAATTTAAAAAAACATCGTATATGACCTTTAGAATTCATTGCTGATAGAATATTTCGTATGTGGTAAGAGCCACATGGGAGGTTTTCGTAAGGTACTTTAGAAACATAATGCGATAAATATTTACTAGTATTATATAGAACGTGTAGAATACCTAAACTTAGCCAAGTGTACATTTTAGCTTCAAAAAGTGCATTTCCTTCCTCTTATAACATTTTTTTGTCACATTGGGGGTTGTCTGTTATCAACGACGACATATCACTGGCGGTTTGTGGTAGATGTTTTAGTGGTAATAGTTAAAAACCCATAAAACCAATGAGCTGCACTAGAATTTCAACCCAGCTCATACAGATCGTACTTGAACATTAATTAAAACAGTATCAGGAAGGTTTCCTCATTCGGTTAAAAACAGTTTTCCGCAGAGCATTACAGAGGCTATTAACGCAAACACAATGTTCACAACATTAACAAATTTTTGCGGATTCTTTTCCGTTCTTCATAAGTGTTTCAAATTGCCCAGCAAATTCTGCACCAATCGAATGAATCATTTCAACTTACGGTTTGGTTAGGTCCAAATTGTGGAACAATTTGGGAAGAGAAAAAGAGAACAGTTTGAAACATTCAATTTCTTCCATTCCTCATTACTCTTTTACTTCAATCATACTTCTTGCCGAACTCTATCTCATCAGTCATTCCTTCACCACACAAAGACGCTTTCTCCACTATAATAAAACATTTTCCTAGAAAAATTCATCCATCTGTCACAGTTTCTGCGTATCATGTAAATCCTTTTTTCCGTAACGCCATAACATGTAAATCCCTTTTTTGGCGAATTCTATGTATTTTTGAAATTTGCAAAAAAGTTAACATTTTAAAACTACAAAATTGAAGATCAGTTCTTTAAAAAAGGTCATGTCTAATATTTTTTGAAGAAAAAAAATCCCCTAGTAGATTTCGCGTAATTTGTGCCTGAAATTTATGCAATTTCTAAAAAAAAAAATTCTCAAAAACAGCTCTAATTTTTTTCCACGGATAGAAGGGACGCTCAAAAAAATGGCACAGGACTCTTTATCGTTGAACTTTCGTTCGACGATCATTGAAAATTGCAAATTTAGAAATAATGTGAGAAAATAGGTGCTGTTGTAGCACTTCGTTTCTTTCTTTCCTTTGTTTTATTTCTTTCCACATTTTTCTTTCATTTTCTCTCACACATACCGCACAGGCATTATTGCAAAGGCCATTGTTTTCGTCCCGAGGGCTTTCGAAACGGATTTTAACACCTAAATAACGGCTTCGGTTTTTTTGGACCGTATTCTCCACTCGTCATTTATAGTCTATATAAAGTAAAAATTTGCCTAGCTGGATTCCGAAAGAAACCCAGTCGACAGTCCTTTGTCATTTATTAGTAATTAAAGTTGTTCCCAGAATTCGAGTAGCGCTTCCAGTCATGGAAGTTTTGTGGATTGTGAACATTTTTAAAAAAGCTAAGAATTCTAAGGCAATCAAAAGTTCTCGTGTGTGCGTTAAAATATTTATCCAACTTTATATATAATACTTATTCAACAAAACTAAATGACTTCGCTCTTTAACACTTAATGAATAACCGTTTATTATGTTTTATGAGAATTAATTTAGAACTATGCAATTTGTATGGTCTTTAGTTTTTTATAAGCAATTTTATTTGTTGTGGATTTTTTTGAGTCGGAATATTAAGAAATGTGGGCAACGAGTGCCCATGCTTTTCTTCGACTGTATTGATTTCTTTGTTTATTTAACCCCAAATAGGCCTAACTTAAAAAACTGAGTGACATAGGGAACAGAATTGCAATATGTGTACATCAGTATGAAATTGTGTATTTAAAAGGTATTATAAACATTGTGCATACGAAACATTCTTTCTTTGATTCTTGAGTGAAATAAAGCTTATTTTCAGCATCATGATGATACGTGTCACGCTGAATTGTGATAACAAGCAAGGGAGTCGGTTTACTCGTTAATGACGGCAATTTTCCTAGTTCCTAGTCACCTCAGGAGTTTTCCTTCGCCTTCTACTGTTTGAAGAATTGTAGGGGTGATCGTGAGCGAATGGGATGATGAGATGGGATTCGTGGAATGAGGAGTCAACCAAGGTGAAAACTCGCCTTGTCTCACCTTCAAAGCGCTCTGCTTCTCGTGACTGGCGGACTCTGTTACGAACACTTGCCGCACCGCCCCAAGTTCCTGCTGTGACTTCCCCAGCAGAATGTGTGTGGGGGTTAGCATTCGACTTTGTCTACAAAAGTCGGTAAACTGTGCTAACGACTGTCGTGGCTTAATGACAAATGATGTAAGAATGTTGTTTTGTACAGACGGCATAGACCTTTGTCGGTAACATGAATCATTCCATCCTTACTAATTTTGTCACGTTGTTGTAGCGTTGCGTGTTCTTGACATCTTGTCATTAAATAACCTCTTCCTCTTATGCATCTATTGACAAATGCAACGCTCTTCACATTTGATCAGAAAGGAATGTGCTTCGCGAGAACGTTTCGTCTTCCAATATGGCGTTCCGGCCAGGTTCCCAACCAAGAAAATAACAATGTTCCCAGATTATAGAGCCGTTATCAAACCCGGCTTTTCATTTGACGCAATTTTGTAGCGTTAAGTGATTATGAGATTTTTGTACGCGATTTATGTTAGGTGTTACATGCTGATTATGAACTAGAGGTGCTACAGAAAGCCACAATTTTTTCCTATATCCTTGGCATGGACTGGCTTTAAGGTCTTGCTCCATTCTCTGGCCAGCCGCCATCTATCGCCGTCCAAAGTTAATTTTTTTGACGAAATACGAAAAAATACATGCTGTTGTAGCACTACTAGTTTTGACATTTAGTAATAAAATAGCTCCGAACACAGCCTTCTATTTAAATAGATTAACGTATCAACTCATTATTCTAAATGACCGATTTTAATTGAAGTAGTTACTTGGAACATAGTTGATGTACTGTATTACTTTTTGCATGATATTTGGCTCGTATCGTGTCATCCTGGCGGCACAACCACAGCCACGAAAGAAGCCTCGCAATCGATCACTGAAGCGCAGCAGTGCGAACGCCGGCGTCGCTTTCGAGGTGCGCGTTTCATATCGGCGACGGCCCCGCCCGCACCCACGCGGAGGCCGCTGCCCCGGCTCTGCTGAGTGCTGTTCCACAACAGATGGGTTAGAAGCATTTCTCGTAGCTGAACTGCGTTGCGATACTAGACAACAGAAAGAAGTCAAGATGTACTTTCATCTCGTGAATTCGAGTTGGTCTAGGGGTTTTCTTTCCGTGTAATTCCCTCCATTCCTGATGGTTGGGTTTGCCCGCTCAACGCAACGCTGCGAGTGTAGAGCGTTTTACTGATCAAAAGTTTTAAATGATGGCTTTTAGGGGCGTACAGAACATGGTTCGCTGCTCGTGTACGTTGAATCGGCTTGCTAGTCTATTCTTCTAGTTTCAAAGACATTAAGATTTTTCTTAGCCCTCGCAGTTTTCATTACCGTTTGGAATAAAAGCATACACATTACACTCGTCATAATGTCTTGAACGGAAATAAAGAGTTGGTAGTAGTTTGATACTTGCGTGGAAACTAACGAATTGCTGAGGGAACAATAATATTCTTTTTTAAATTGCTTTTTTCTTAAAAATGTTGAAATGTAATATTATTTTAAAATCATTTAAGATCATAAAACGTTACATACATGGATCTTTGCAATTACTTTATGTGCATCCTTCAGATAATACGGATATGTCGAAAGGATCCCTTTCGACGCCACCAGGGGTCTTATTGTTGCAAATGATGAAAAGCGGCAAACTATATTGCCACAAAATGCATTTTAAAATGCGATATTTTTTATGGCCAGTCTAATGATCAGATCACGAGAACGTTTTTTTCAGTGTTGTTCTTACCCCGCTATTGCGTCATTCTATGAGAAATTTTATATCTACGTCGATGCGTGCGTTAATTACTGTACTGAATTTGTCGAAGACTGACTGGCAGAGGTGGCTCAGGGTTTGAACTGATGTCACTGCAGTGTCTGGCCGGAAGACCCCTGGGTCGAAAGTAGCAGGATTGTCTAAAGCTGGGTCGAATCCGAGCCGCCGCCTGCTCTGATCAACACCAGGCGAATGCCAGTGAAGTACGCGCGATCTTTCCTTCCCCTTCCCCTTCCTCGTCCTACCCACACCCCTTACTTACACACACTCGCATACACTACACTACCACGCATGCAGGGAGCTTAGAGCTTGTCCCAGCTCGGTCTGTGACATTCTGGTGGAAATTCTCCGCAAGCGACGTACATCGGCGCCGAATCTCACCATCCAGCAGGCAAGATCATCGCCACCTCTCGCGATAAATACGAGTACAAGCACTACGCTTACAGGACTAATGACCTTAGTGGTTTAGCCGTTTAGAAACGTGAAATAATCAATCGAAGTCTGTGACTCAAAGTGAAGGATTTTTATTGGAATATTAGATGTGGAAGATAGGAAACATAATTTGGTGAAAGAATGTAACGCGTATACACATTCATTGTAATTCCATAGTGAAGGCAATTTATATTTGTGGATGGTTTTAAAAAAAGATCGTGTTGAAGAAATCGGAGTTTTCATGTCGAATAATAGAAATATTTACTCGCTTGTTCCGTAGGTATCCATTTCATTACAGTACAATTCTCTATGCATCATGTTCATTGTGATATTCCTGCTGCTATTAATCATATGGCGATCTTTTTGACCTATCGCATTCTAAAAACTGTATCGCATGGCAACGTTATTGAATTTAGAGCAGCCACACTATGTGGAACATTTCATTTAAATGATGAGCATCACAAGAAAAGTAACATTAATTTTAACAATGATACATAATGCATTATTTACCATTTGGACTGTATAAATGTGTATAAACAATCTGTAACAAGTATTGTACTACAGCCTCCGGGTCAATGACCCCCATCTCGATCAAGTTTTTCGTCCAGTTTCCCTGATTCATTGAGCAAATGCTGAGATGGCCCCTTGTTTTGCTTCTGGACATAAATGTAACTTCATTTTCTGTGCACGTCTTCTAGAATTCAGTGGGAAGTACAATTATTCAAATTATCGTTTCCATGTTGTCGCGGCAGGAAGTATTATTCCGAAAGACAACATGGATAAGAGCCAAAATGTATTGCTTATTTATCCTTGAAAATATATTTTATTACATGGGAGGGTTGTTGTTGTTTTTTAATTTAAGTAGTATATGACTTAGTGTAGGGATCACAGAATTTTGAAAATGTGCATACAATTCATTTTTCCCCATAGCACCTCATACGCAGTTTGAACTGTTTTTTTGACGTAAAATAAAATAAAATAAAATAAAAATGATAGCCTTTGCCAATTTTCTATGCTAACGTAAGTCATTCAATGTATCAGTTGATTATGTTATACATGTTAACTATTAAGAAAGCAAATAAAAATACATTTCATATCTTTACATGAATGAAAAATTCTTGATAAGAAAATATTAGACGGATGGACAAGAAATGATACTTGTAGCCCCTCTCCACCCGGAGAAAAATCCTGGGTTCGCCTCTGGTTAATCCAGAATATAATCATATCGTCTTAGTTACCAAACCTCGAAAATGCCAAAACTTTACATAAGAGAGAAAGAGAGAAAAAAAGTTTTAAAAAAGGTTTGTCTAATATTTGATGAAAACACCAAAATATTTCAATATGGTCGAGAAACCTTATTTCCCGGCACTGAGTATGGCCTCCGATCCCTTTTGAAGAGAGCTCTCTGTATACGATGTACCCTTTTCGGTGCTAGCGATTGCACAAGTGCGAATTACGAAAATTATAATTCTGTTTTTACTTGTGCCATTTCAGTATTCAAAAGGGGAGTCCAAAATAGCATTTCAAAGAGAGGGACTGGAGTAAAACAAATTCTTATCCATCTACTGGATGATTGTCGTGAAATCAATATTACAACGGAAAGGTCGTTCCGTGAACTTCAGGGCTTTAGTCATGATTGGTTTTGACGACTCTAATCATTCCCAATGGCTGGATATTTCAAATAGAGAACACGTTAAATAAATAATTAAAATTATATACAAAAGTGATTTATACTGCAATGTAATCATTTTAATTATTGTGTGACGGACGCTCTAGAGCCTTGTCATTATGGTTTGCCAATGCCTTCCTCGTAAGAGCGGGATCATAAATCTGTCTTCACAAAACCCTTCCTCGTGTGTAGGTATTGGCCATTGGCAACGCCTATTGCGCTCGACTCAAACCAGCAAGTCAAGGGTTCTCGTAGTCGAGTTGCGTTGCAAGATTATGACACCAGATCGACCATTCTGCTACGTTCGGACAGCTGTGAGAAACTGAAGTAGGAAGTGCATGGAGTGTTTTGTGAAGTTGTGCATTAAGCGAGCGTACAATATATAATACGAAATCCACTGAATTGTTAAAACTAATCTACGGTACATTCTAGTTGATCGTTCGTCCGTTTTGGCGAGTGGAGGCTCAGTCCATTTAGGTTTATATGTTCAGTTACATAACGGTTATTGTGGAGAGGTATTACTGGCGGATGAAGCAGCTTTCCAAATCAGCAGTACGCAGCTTTCTTTTTCAGTACTAACGTTCGGTTTTCTCTATTATTTTGCCGTTTCTAAATTACAATAACAAAGGCATGATTTTAAATTCGCGCCTGTTTTGAAATGTATTCTATCAGAGTTGAGCATTCTAAATTCGTCCACGAACGTTCTTGCTATTTTTAAACTAGAAACTACAGTCGCTACCCGTTGGTTTCGTAATGAAATAGGTGACCTTTGCTTCTGTGGCACCGACGCCGACTCGTGTTCGGTCGAAAGGCCCGTGGTTAGGGAAGTCCATATCGTGGTATTTGGCGATTTTGGCACCTGCTCGCCCCGCTCGCGGTTCACTCGGACGGCCCCCGCATTTCGCAGGGACTCCGCGACCGCTGTCCGCGTGTGTGTGTGTGTGTGTGGGGGGGGGGCAGCGGGCCGACCGCTGGGCTGCACCGCCCGCCCGCGCCATTGGCCGGCGAAGGCGCGCGCGGATTGCATTCCCTCCGCGCGCCCCCACCCCCGCCCCGCCCCGCCCCCTCCGTTGTTGGCGCGCTCGCCTGTGCGCAGCGCCCAGCGCGCCGCCGCTTGGGAGAAAGTCGCCCTCAGGCGCTTCGCCCCCCCCTGCCCCTGCGCAAGCCGTTGCGACGACGACGCGCCGCCGTTGCTCTTCTGTTGGCGACGTCCGCTGCGAGCTCGTGTTGTTGTGCTGCGCGTCTTCGAATTCCCTCCGAGCGTCGCCTGGGTTAAGAAAGGACTCTCGCAATCGCTTTCCTTGGGCGGCGAAATGCGATACGTCTGCCCTGAAGCGAGCGACACCCCTCGACTGAGCAGAATGGGGGACGACCGTGCTGATGGCGTTGGGTCAGCCTTTGGTCCTTGCGCTCGGATCGGTCATCAGAAAATCCACACAAAAAGAGGCCCTACCGTCTTAAAAAAATAAATATGATTTTAATTTGAATATGTGTAATATGCGTTTAATTTTTTCCCGAAGAATAAGTGCGGGAAACTTTTTTTAAAATTTGTTGATAGACCAATAGCATAAAGAAAAATCCTGCTGGATGATTTTTACATATGAATAATTAGGAATATACTTCGTGATTTTTTACACTGCGGATTTATAGTAAGTAATACATACGTGGAGCAGTTATATTCGTTGTCGACATTGTATACATACGATAATATTAAGAGCATGATATAACTCGATTACAAAACGTTACAATAAGAAAATTCAAAAAAATCTTATTACGGATTCACAGAGTAAAACCGGCAACATTTTATGTCCGTTAGTTTGGCATCGTCTCGTTCCACGAGTAGATCACGGCCTGACGTGGCAGAAACGCCCGAGTACTTTTAATTAATTTCAAATATGACTTTATTATCGAATTATTTCCGTAATTTCGAAATACTGTAGTCACCAGAGTCACATTGGAATAAACTACCGGCTAGTCTAAAACATTCAAATACTTTCCGTAAATTCAAAACGAATTCACTTGGGTTACGAACAATGAGATAGAATGGCATTAATGTCCTCTTCAATCTCCAAACTTTTCCCTCTTCCAAGCACCCGGTCACCGCCCCGCTAAACGCCGCACTTTCCTCACTCTTTAAATTCAAAATTCCATTCTATACCTCAATACTCTATTCTAATTTTACATTCCCACTCACACCACCTAAATTATTAACAACCATATATTTTTTCTAATGAAATTGTTCCAATAAATTATTCAAAAGTGGTTAGCGACGCTCCCAATAAAATACTAAAATACTTATAGCTATAAGATGTATCTTTCTACTGTCATTATTATCTTTATTACAATATATTGGACTTAAGTATAAATACAGTTGATGTTTTAGATCCTATTGTACTTTTACATTGTTCCTTAATACTGTCAATATTGTATTTTAAATTACGCTTATACTATTGACTTATTGCGTATTGTGCCTATGTTGTCTATTGTGTGTTTATGACTATGTACTCTTAACTTATAGCGTATTGTGCTTCTCTGGTGTTAAAAATGTTTGTATATTTATGTAAAGTGCAAATGTATACCAAACGTAGAATTTGTGTACCGTTTCTGGAATAATTATACTTTTTCCGCCTACTTCTTCCTCCTTTTCTTCGCTTCTTCCTTCCCTTCCCTTCACAGATTTCCCCATTTTCGCCTTTAATGACACCTTCCCCTGAACGCCTTTTCTCTTTCATTATTACGCATATCATATTCTGCTCTATTAATGTTCGGCCATAAGCCGCCATCCTGATGGATGTTTTTCTGGGTTTACTCAATTGCTTAAGGCATACCCCTGGATGGTCCCTCGTTTTCCACTCCCAGTCATAAATGTAAAGATCATCCCTCCCCTTGTCTATCTTCTTTCTCATTCGTATTTTCTACTTCATGTTTCCCTTCTCTCATTTCTCTTTTCTCTTCCACTTCTGGACATTGATACTGTTCGGCCCTAAGCCGCCATCCCCATTGAAGTTTTCTGGGTTGACTCAATCGCTTAAGGCGTATGCCGGGATGGTCCCTAGTTTTGCACTCCCAGACGTAAATGTACAGCTTGCCCTCCCCCTCTCAAATGTTACTATTCTGCATTAATGTAGATTGAGTGGCTAGGCGGAAGAGCAGGTCGTATGACCTGAGCCTCGCCATTAATAAAGGCATTATTATTATTATTATTATTATTATTATTATTATTATTATTATTATTATTATTATGATTACTGTCAATTATGGAATACGTAAAATATTGAGCGATTTTTTTGTGGAGAATGTAAGGGTTAGAGATGCTAGTACTGTTCTAAGAATTCTCATTTGGAGGATGTTATTGTGCTGTGAACGTGGGAAACGCGTGAAGCGTGTAGTGGAGCTTGATAAGAAGCCCAGGAGGAGTTCAGTGGCGCGCGCATCGCAAGCCAACACATAACATCACGGCGCGACCCCGTCGGACGAGCACTTTTTGTTGGCTCTTCTTTTGTGCAGAGGCGGCATACGTGTCGTAAAATCGTGCGTGGGCCTAATTTGAAACCTATGCATTCCTCTATAGCGCGTGGTATTGCTAGTTTTCCCATGCCAGGGTTTTTAAGAGCAACGATGGTGTGTGTTTTTTAACAGCTAGTTGATTGATATGCTTCTGTCATGATTATTCTCTGCTTGTTGCGCGTGAAGGTTCACGCGGCAAAGTTACCACCCGAAGAGGAGGGGCGGGCTGCTGAACATTGAAAGACTGCAGAAAAAACACCGGATTGCAAAATGAAGCAAACGTTTCCCACTTGTGAAGATAGCTTAATTAAAACGATTGTGCAAAAGGACGACGGATTCAGCCCGTTGAACGTGTGTGCCTTCAACACGGGTCCACGCCAATCGAAGCTACGGGGGAACGGTAGCAAAAGGCAACGCGTGACAAGCTTCCTAAAGCCGTCCACGAACCTAATGTCGAAACACCATCTTCACTGCAATGGCTGTCAGTGGCTATCTGTTCCCAGAAGCTTCGTATTGGTTATGGCAATCGAAGATAAGCTGTGCTCAATTAGGAATTACGCGAAACATTGGTAGGAAGTGCGGAAAGTGCGATATTAGTGATGAAACAATTGAACCGGATGTGTGGCCGCATGTACAGCGCTTGCCGACAGCGCATACGTGGAATGACACAAGCAACTGACCGAGCTAGTTGAACAATCACCTGTAAAGCGTGTAATGATGAATAGTAGAGGCCGAACCCAGCACCCGTTCTGGAATAGGGGAGTGTTATCAAATCATCTATTGGGACAGATTCCTAATCGCAGACAAGTGGCATTCAATAGATCAGACACAGCGCTACCCGTTTCAAATCCAGATGAGATAGAAAGCTTGACATGTCATAAAACTCACGAGTTCTTGAACCGATCGCAATAAAGGACGTGGCTGTCAGAGTAGTCTCTCTCTGCAACCTGTTTAATTACACTACCAGTAAGAGGCGTATTTGTCCCAACGCAAGTTGCTGAGAAATATCGTATGAGTAATAGCCATAATAATAAAAACGATTACTAACGATAATAATAATGATAATAACAACAACCCAACACATAATTAACGGAAGGGGGAAAATGAATGAAAACAGCAGAATAAATCAACTCGCTTGTATCTTCACTGCCTTTCACATGACTCGAGTTTTCTCTTTCTTGTGGAATCGTAGATCCGTCGCGCTATAATTGATCTAGCAAATTGATTTTCAACTCTTTGCTATTTACTTTCAGCGCTGTCGTCCTGTATAAAAACTGTATTTAAAAAACTGAAAATCAGATTAGCGTACTGGTAAGTTCTGTCCGAGAAGTCCGTGAGTGACATTTTGACCGTTAAAGAAACTTTTATTTACGGATTGTCACCACTGACAATCCGAATTCACATTACCTTAATCGTGTATATATATATATATATATATATATATATATATATATATATATATATATATATATATGCGCTTTCCACACTGCGATTGTAGTGCTCATAAGTTCGTGTAGTGAATGTTAAATAATTGAACCTTTAAAAAATTGTATTGTTTGTGTTCGACTACGTATTAAATATTTTATTTAATAGAATTATTAAAATATAGATCAATAATAAACTTTAAGTTAAAGACAAGTGTAGTTTTTAATTGAAACAATTGTACTATTTTTCAATAATATAAATAGTAACAGTGTCATTCTAGTTCTAATTCGAAGTCAATTTGTGTTTTATATTCAATTCGGTAACAACTGAATCGTGTCGATCAAGGTATAATCATAAGCATTCTAAACCTGTTATATCAATGTGGCATACGTGTAAGAATTTTTAAAATAAATGTGATTATTATATTGTAAAACGTATATACAGGACTTCTTTTGTTTGCAACCTGCTCACACAATTACGAAAAGTTCTTTGGAATTTCTGTGCGTATTAATCTTTTAAATTGATTCACCTAAATGAGGGGGCGGGTGACACCCACGCTACGCCACTGATTGAGACCCGTTTGCCTGCGCTTGGGAGGAGGAGTTTGTTGGCTGCACACGGGTTATTGCAACGCTTCCCTTTGTCCCATCCGTGGAGCGGCGTAAGGGGGCCGCTATCGAGGTCGTGCAGGAGCACAGCTTATTCCTCATCACGCGAGCGCTCGTTCGTGAGGTGGTATCGCAATGGGGTCCTTTGCGCCGCTTGGCACGCGGGCTTCGGCGCCTCGGGACGGTTGGAACGACTCCTCTAAAGTAATAATGATAGATATTCATCATAAAAGACCATATTGTCAAAATGTTATTAGACGGGAGACGTTCAAAATGGACGTGTTGCGAATAAAGCATATTTATTTTACACTGATGCAAAATAAAACAAAAGGGGAAAGACTTGCTACATTCTGTATGTCACTATTGAGTTGTCCGTTCACCAGAGTGATGGATGCCGTGGCAACTAAGCAAGGAGAAATTTGTTTTGGTGCCTGGGGCCTGGGGCGGCGCTGCGAGCGGCGTGCGCTGCGGAGGCGCGGGTGGGGCGCGCGGGCAGGTGCCGGCCGGGCTCCCGGGACTTGGCGGCGGCGGCGGGCCGGCGCCTATTTTTATCTCGTCCCCGAGCGCGGGCGGCGACGGCGACGGCGACGGCGACGGCGATGGCGACGGCGACGTGGAACACGTTCGCCGTAGGCGCTGCGCGGCTCCCGGACGCCGCGTCCGCGCGGGCGCCTTTAATTGACAAGCAAACGCTCGCTTCTAGAACAACCCGAAGGCGGCGAAGGCATTTCGGAGAAGTGGCTCCTTTGCTCGCGGGACTTCCGTAATGCATACGCAAACGAGGGTGGTTTTACGAGCGGCCCCGGGGAGCGCGAGAGCTGCACGGGAAGGGGGGGGGGCGAGAGTCGATGCGAGGGGACCCGGGTCGTAGGTGGCGGTGAGAGCGGGAGGGAGAGGGAGAGCAGGTCGCTATTGTCCGCGGGCGGGTACGTTAGCCAGCGAACCCGGTCGCTTCCCTGTCAGAGAGCCAAGTTGGCTAGGGCCGCTGGCGTTGTGCCGGCCGCCGCCGCCGCCGCCGCCGCCGCCGCCGCCACCGCTTATCCGCCATCGCGCGCCTGCATACACCCGCGCTCTTTCACGTTCGATCACACCCTTGCACTATCCCAGCACTTCCGCACGCCGACCTCCTCGAGCCTTCGTGCCGTTTTCGTTTTCCTACCTTTCGTTCTCTTCTAACCCTCTCCTTTTCCCTCATCCGACTTGTCTGACCTCTGCACACTTCAGTGGCAGTAGTCGCCGCCTTCTTCTCCAGGAGCGCGCGTCCGCGCGCCGCCGTCCGTCGGGCAGCGTGGGCCGCCGCGCGCTTGTAATCGCGCGGGGCGCAGGTGCGCGCGTCTCCGCTCCCGTTGCATCACGCGCGGCGCACTGGGCCATCGCCTCTTGCGTCAGCGGCTCGCATGCTCTAAGTTTTCTTAATTCTTTTACGCGTAGATGGATGCCTTCGAAATTTGAATGTCGTTGAGGGTTTGTGGGTAACGTTAAATTACGTTATCACAAATCAATTACGTTAATTTTTTTTTTTTTTTGAGTTGCGCAATTTCCTTCTGGAAATTCCCAGAGTAAAACTTCGTTTCGTTTGTTCTAAGCTGATGATTGAGATACACCAGCCATCCTTTCTGTAAAATCGGCTGATTTAAGACTAGTATTTTTCTTTCGTACCAAATCACTAGAATGTTCCTTTCACCATTCAACAATATTTTCAAATGAATTCAACCATTCAAAAATATTTTCTTATTAATGCTAATGATGGAGTTTTCAGTGACTGATTGCAGCATCTAAGCCGATACAGTTGACATGGAACTTTTCGCGTTTCATTTTACGAAATCCACAAGTGAACGAAGTACATCTTTTGTCTTCTTTCTGCAAGCGTTACTATCAGACTTGGTTAACCATTATTCGAACATCACTGCAGTGCCTCCGACCGGGAGGTCCAGGGGTTCGAGTCCCGTCGGTGGCAGGATTTTCAACACTAGTCAGCTAAATCGAATGCAGCCGTTGTATGGAAAAATTTAGCGGCCTTCTGCTCTCACCGGTAATTTTTCGTGGTTTCTCCAATCAATATCAGGCGAAGGTCGGCCAGACGGAAGAGCAGGCCTCATGGCCTGAGTCTCGCCACGTAAAATAAGACATTCATTCAAGGTCGGAGCAGCACCCGAACAATCGGGCCATGGACCGCCCGCGATCTTTCCTTCCTCTTCCCTGACCTATCCTTGCAGGCACACGCACTTACTCACATGCAGTACACTACCTCACTTGGGAGATTAAACTAAGTGAACCAAAGGGGGCGGTTCCGCGTTGGTGGAAGATAACCTAGCTGGGGAAAACATGCAGGTCGGCGTCGTATCTCGCCATCCAGCGAGGGAACATCATCGCCCCACCTCACGATAAAAACGTGCACTACACTTATGGAACTAATGACCTTAGCAGTTGAGGCTCCTGGAACCACTAATCAACGAATCATTATTCGAAAATCATTAGTACGGCCACAAATGATACAAGCATTCATAGTACAAGAGTTATTATTGAGGGCTGCTCCAGTGAAACTGAGATGTGTTAAGAAACACTTTGCATTTTGCTAACAAAAGTTTTACTTCCTTGAACACGTAGTAACCTGGAATTTCGAAGTTTTTCCACTATTTTTCCATTTGACCAAAACTGAATGTTTAGGGATGATTTTACGCTGTTGGCTGTTATTGTTTTGGTTCAATCTTTAGACTTTTTTTCAGTTTAACCACGTAACGTTGTTTTAAAATATTTGTATTGATTGTAATATAGTCAGAAAGCCGTGCGTTAAAACGGAGCGGTGAACGTTTTCTGGACATTTGCTTTCGTCACGAATAGATTCGTCTTTGCTAATCTCTGGTTGGGTGGAACCGCAATGAAACTCTAACATCTCAAGGTACGTACCCTTTCTGCCCAATACAAACCGATTCGCTGTTAGAATCGAGTATTTTTGTGGGCTCATCCGCTCTACTGGCTGCAGTTCAACCCGCCCCCACCGGGCTTTCCGCGCTACAATGGCCGCCGAACGCGCGTTGCCGCTTTCCGGGGCGCCGCGCGCGTGAATCAGGTTTTGGCCCCGGCCCCCCGGCGTAAATCACGGGGGCGAGCGGATGGCGCAAGGTAGCAGATCGTCGCGGCGACGCAGTAGAGTCGGTTACACTGCGGTTACGACTCGTCAGATCTGTTTTAAGATTCCGATGCGAATACGGGAACGTTGCAATAGCGTCAAAGATTGAATGCACGCGTTGAAAGAACGGAATACGCGTGCAGTTCACTATGCTGTTTGATTCCATCGCGGGAGCGGGCGGGAACATGGGAGCGCCTGATGGCACGCTCGTCCAGGACCCGAGTGGGCCGCTCGGCCGGTTGGCTCCGGGGCGATGCGCCCGTCTCCTCACTGCGCCCACCAGCCACGATGGGCTAATGAATGCGCGCCAAGAATCGTATTGTCAACGAGGTGCAATCAACTTTGCGTATGGACATTTTTATTTTTTCTTCTTACATCGCAAGAAGAGATATTAAAAAAAACTTACACGAATACACACGAAAAAACACTTGCACCAATACAATACTTCCTCTTCTTATTTCGTAAGAAGAGAAAGTATTGTATTCATGCACACGAAAATTGCGATGTTTCGACTGAAAAACTCATATTGCCGGACCAGGTTAATGAAAAAGTGGATAAATCTGTTCCTGTTCCTGTATGCTAGTAAAATAGTACTTCCTCTAACCCGTATTGTAGTCAGAATGCAAACATGCAGTTTTCGTGTTTTTTTTCTGCTTGGAGTTAATGTAAATTAAAGTTTTCTCTAAATGTTGCGTGTATAATTCAATTTCTGCATTTCTGAATTGTTTTAGAGGCTGAAGTGAATATTTCCTAGACGGTGTTTCTTTTAACCATGATATATATAAATACACTTTACACTGCATACACTGCGATTGAAAATGCTTGTGGCAACTACTGTAGAATTTTGTATTTTATCAGCCTTTATGTATCAAAGGAGACGTTCAATCGTATGGAACACAAGCTGCTCGCGCTTCGTATCGCACCTTAGTGAAAATTCTTGAAATTGCGGTGTTTAGTTTATAAATACTAAGCCTGGCTTTATTATAAAGCTCGGCTTTTAAGTCGGTTGCCATTTCTTTGTATTCGGGTTCTCTCATTGGACCTAGGATTCCCAGAGGTTCGTAAGCAGTATCAGAGCGTTATCGTTATTATTTTTTTTATCAAACACTAGGAATCGTCCACCATCGTGTATAATATTCTTAGTCGTATATGAGTTCTTCTTGTTGTTAGTGTTATTATTGGTAGTATAATAAAAGGTGCGCGGGGCGTCGCCAGGCGGTGGGCTGTGGCCGTCGCGCGCTCCCTGCCGCGGGATCTCAAATCACATCAACCTCGACACTGCACTTGTTGCCCACGCAGGACACATACTTTGTTTCCGGGTCCGCTAGACACTTCTTCGATTATCGCTTTCGGCCGACGATGTTGGACGTCTCTCACTAGAGCCCAGGTTAGATTCACTATAACAGTGTCGTCTTGTGCTTATTTGTAATGCAAGTGAAACCGGACCACTGGCTTAAGTTCACTATATCAGAGTTTACAATAACACGATTCGGCTGTATTTTCATGGTAAGCCATGAACAACAGTAAAATCCGTTTCTGTTCTGTTGTCGTTTGTACTGGCCCTTATTGTTAGCGCACCTCCTGATCCTTCGTCGTCTCGTGTGAGCGGAAGCTCCCCGTTTGTTCGCTGCATCCAGCAATCCAGCTGCGATCGTTCTGCAATGCAATTCCCAAATTCCACGTTCCGCGCTTGGCCACCGTCAAAAGGGCGCTGAGTGCAGTGGCGGCAGGTGGGTTGCGAATCGGGGAGGCCGGCATGTATGTCCGAACTATCACATACGTTTTACCTCTTCAAAACATTTCTGGAACGAGGAAAACTCTGGCGTGTAGAGTACAACCGTATGCGCGTATCTGGGTTTTAATCCTTGTCTAAACAACTTTTACGATGATAACGGACGATACGATTGTGCTCACGCGAAAAGAAGAGTTTGTTAAAAGAAATATTTTTAGCAAACAAAACAGTGTATGAAATCGGATGAAAGGGGCGGTATTCTCAGCTTAGTTAATAGGCGGGGAATTCTGCCGAACAAAACCATAGGAGCACGCTGCCCCCACCCAACTCCCGGAACCCCCACTCTTCCTCAGGCTTCCATTGGCCTCGTATACGCTACGGACGGACCCCCGATAGTCCACGATGCTACCCATTCCAAAAACATTTCTCTTTCGCATAATCTGGCCCTTAAAACTAAATTCGTTCACAAAAAGTGCGCTGGTGGTATGCACAAATTAAACGAATCGATTTATTGCAAGTTCTCCCTGCGTTGTTTTTCGTGGGTTGGGCGCCGCCTCAGAGCCCTTAAGGAGCAGCCGCCGCCGACTGAGTGCGTCTGCGCAGCGTTGGGAGGTGGAAGCAAAATTGGAAACGCCTTGGCCAAGTTAACAGTTCCGTTGTCCTCTGTGTACGAAGTTCGGAGTTGTTTGCCACGCTTCTTACCGTGGCCATTTAACAGGTGTGTTACAATAGGAAATATAGACACGGACGAACAAGAATCAAAATAAACATTTCTAGTAGCTGCCTTTAGGGGGTTGTAAATGTAATTTATTTCGTGTATCTTTCAGAATTGAATTTCATTATAGCCGATTTAATTACCGTACATTGCTTGATCTACTGACTTGTGAATCATTAAAATTTCAAACAGTTTATAATTTAAATACATTCAAATAGTGATAAAACAGTTGTAAATCACAGCATTTCGTATACATTTCACGCTATATGATTTAATTAGTATGTTATTTAATTTTACACGTTATCATGAACTACAAAGTGTTCATGAAATAATTCCGCACTCGAGGCCCTGCGAATATGAATCGGATAGTTTGATTTTGGGGGAATTTTAAATTAAGTCTAAAGGACATTTCAAAATTCTCAAAATGGTTCTAAATTTTCGGATTAAATTTATCGGATTGGACAAAGTATGCTTATAAAATTGGCGCAGGTCCGATTTTCTTTGAACTCTGAATTTTTCGAAAATTTCAAGTTCACAAGTTTTTTGGCGTCTACGTACAACTACAATATTGAAGAGTTTTTTTTCTTCATGAAATCTGTACTTCATAATTTAATCTTTAAATATTGTCAAGCACGGTTTTCTGAAAGATGAAGAAGGCGTTAGGAAAACGGCAAAAAGGAAATGACGTAATAATAATTGATTTCGTTTTCTGTGCGTAATTGGAAATCAATTTTCCGTGCTTAAAACATTGAATTATATCTCACATGACAAAAGGTTAAAATACTTTCAAGTTGTAAATGCTTGTATTTCCTATCAGTTTGTCAATTAAATTTTCTTCTGCTGGTGCAACCCAGCGTTGCCCGCGTGATTATTTATGGTCCATCCGCTTCGTTCTGTCTGGCCTAGAGGTGTCCTCGCCTGGCAACTCCTAACAACAGTGCCGCTGCCTGGCGACAATGTCCTCCATTACGAGTTTCCAGTAACATAATTTCGTCGGAGCGTAACTAAATGTGTGGAAACACTGTGAGCTCGTGACCTCCCCCCTCCCTTTCTCCCCATTTTTTCCCGGGACTGTCAAATAGTGTTCATTATAATTTGGGAGCAAACGCTCAAGCGGTTAATAATTTCATTTATTTATCTTCAAAACTCCGTGAAAACTGTGTGTAGGAGTGATCTGCAAACTGTGCACGTTATTTCTTCTCTTTCATACGTCACATTAAGCGTTCTCTATTTTTAAGATATATGTAGAACAAACATATTGTGGAACAAACATGCCCTCATTCAATTTTACATACTAAGATTGAAAGTCGATCAACGCGCACTGCTAATACAACTGAAAAAGAACTTCGGCGACCGCAGGAGATAACGTAGGTGCTGGCAACCGGATATAGACTTCCTTTTCCTCATAAAACTATGATTTGCTACGAAGCGTATCAGTTTCACGAACATGTAGAAATTTACCATTCCTTGGGAATCGTTTGGACTGAAATTGTTAGTTGGTGGTAGGGTTTCTAAAAATTGTTTAAAAAATACGATTTTTAAATAATTTAAACAGGTTTAAGTGGGAAATGTTTAAATTAATACAGTGCGGGCAAATGCAATCTGCAATCGAATTTAAATAAAATTTTGAACTTTTTAATTATGAAATATTAATTTATTGTTTTTATTTAAAAAAAAATAATCAATGGTAAACGAAACGAAGGCACTTTAGGCAAGGCAGTTTTCGCCTGCAGAAGGCACTGAAAATCATATGCAACATTTCTATTGCTTGAGAACTGCGATTCACATATCTGGACTCTTGGAGAAAATATTTTTTAAAAAATACTAAAGAAAAATGCCATACACTTGGAATGAATGTACAACAAAAATGTGTGAAATGTTTGCAAGAAAAGATTTTCGGTTGATAGCTCAGCAACTGAAGATTCTGAGGGCTTAACTTCATCACAATCAGCTAGTATACATCGTAGCAGGATATGGCTTTATTTAGGAGGCGAGGCAGAACAATCTCTTCTCCCGGGGAGGAGCATGATTCACCTCAAGAAACGACATGGTGGACTGGAAAGGCTGCCCAACTTGTTTTATATCGAAGTTTGAACATAAATAATGATCTGTAAAATGATTATTTTTTTTTTTGGCAAGGACACGTGGTTTAGAGTACAAGTAATGCAGTCTGAAAATTATACGTATCTCATATATATCACAACAAATAGTCATTCTTCAGGTTTAAAGACTTTCAGATCAGTCTTTAAAGGGTCTGTAATCTAGCTTCTCAATTCATTCAGTTACTGTCCGTGTCAGGTACAGGGAATTCAACGGATCTATAAAATATTCCTTGTATTGATCATCACTTTTTTGACATTTTACTAATCATTCTAAATAAAATATTTAATTACATACCCGTATTATTTACATGTACATAACAACGGATGGTAAAAAATAGTGCTAGTTTCAATTTCGGCAAACTCCTCGCATTTTTGAACATTGCAAAAATTACGTGTTGGAAATATTGGGTTGAGACAATTGAATTTTTAATCGTTGCCGGTGCGATTCCATATCTTACCGTTCTTCTGTAGCGTAGTGGTGCGGGTGATGAGTAAACTCGGAGGACCTGCGTTCGAGTCTCGGTTACGGAAAATAATTTTTGCTGCCCGAAAACACTTTCGCATGTTGAGTAATAGTATAATATAACGGAGGAGTTGTAAATAATTCAGAAAGTATGTGCTGTTTAGCACATAGTTTTGAAAAGTAATTTGATATTTTCAAATTGTTTGATTTAAATCATAGGAACCCGAATTGGTGGGGCGGTGTATTTGAGTTTCTGTGATCCTTTAGAAGCAGGGAGGAAGATACGAGTATATGATTTTGTATGTTTATTGCCAAATTCGGCTGATTGCTAAGAAAGTGAATCGGAGAATCATCCAAATTCTCCCAATTAGCGTGATATTTTTCAGGAGTATGGCAATGTAGTCAGACTAATTGGAGAATGTGAGCTGCTTTACACAAACGCCCTGATTTCATGCACCATAATTGCAAAAACTCAAGATACCGATACCATTAAAAATCATGCATATAAAAAGTGATCCTGTGTTCCTTATTTTTGTAATGTTTTGAATTACATACCTATGAAGGTCATTTAGTTCCGAAAGAAATGGGTAACTTAAAGAAGTGCGATTATATTTATAAAAATGATAATGATGGTGATAGTGATCACAATGGTGATAGTAATAATAATAATAATAATAATAATAATAATAATAATAATAATAATAATAATAATAATAATTAATAATAATAATTCACTGTATATAGACGTCTTCACGATGTTGCCCGCGTCACATATTTCGGGGAGGCGTGATAGGATGTTTAGAAAAAGCTGGTAGAATGCATTCTGGTCGTGTTACTGAAGCTTATGCGTTTACTTTACGTGTTTTAGAAATTTTCAATTGTTATGTTATTTGATTTCATATTGATAATAAAAGAAACGTAAAAACAATTCGTTTCTTTCCACTACCAAAAGAGTGCATTAAATTAAAGAAAAATGAAAGTCTAATGAAATCAGTAAGTAATTTAAGGAAAATATTAATCATAAATCAGTATTCATTCCTGTGATGTTTATTGCGAGTTTTCAAACTACGTTCAGCTCCGACTTTTGACACCAATGTGCCTGCTTCCAGCAAAGATCTCAATATTTTTCGTTGATGATCGTTAAGTTAATCTTCGGGATGATTTTTTAAAATTATTTAAAAGTCTGAAGGCCTCAGAACTAGATTAATAGGTAACCTTTGCGGCTTGCTGTCCACCTTTTCGCCATCCCTGCTCTAGATCATCGTTAGGGAAATCTGAAAAAGTCCTTACAGGTAAGGAGTGGCCACGATTTGTTCGAACTTAATGTACGTTTATTTATTTTCTCTAGATATCGAGAGATTACTTTGGGAACAACTCGGAAGTTATTGAATTTGCAATATTCAATACAATATTCTCATGTTCACAGATATTGATTTTCCATCAGAATTAATGCTTTTAAATCCGGAATAAAGTTTTTCAAAGCTTCAGCCGTCATCAATTTTGAAGGGTAGGCGTATTAGATATTTATTTGGTAAAAAAAGTAAAAGACACAAACTATGTGTCGTGTGGGGGAGAAAATCATCTGCGCACGCTTTCTTGAGTTTCAGAATCCCTTCCCAACTATTGTGCGTATTAACTGCACTTCT
The DNA here is from genome assembly GCA_011170035.1 of Teleogryllus occipitalis. NCBI lineage: Eukaryota > Metazoa > Arthropoda > Insecta > Orthoptera > Gryllidae > Teleogryllus > Teleogryllus occipitalis. The sequence goes on from BLKR01002544.1 coordinate 151,583, forward strand.
CAAAACGCGATGACTTGAAATTGGTGTTAAACGGGAGATGGAAATGCAGGAGACGATTGACACGTTTGCATGAAGTAAGTTAATTGGCCTATAAAACAAGCCTTGTAAATGCGGGAGCATGGTTTTCTCCAGTTGCATGGTGCAGGAGATGCGCTGGCGGAGGGAGGGCTGGCTTTGCTGCCGCCTTGCGAACGCTGTTCGCTGGCTGTTCCTCCGCAGCGCTCGCGAGGCTTCCAGCATTTGTACGGACTCGCTGCCACCACGCCCGCTTCCTTTCCACCTTACGCCGCTCGGTCTTCGCGTCAACTGCTTATGGCCCTTCAGCGTTCGTTCTCATCCTCTCTTTTTCGGGGTTGACGTTGTATCTTGGTGGAGCTTGCATTCTCTCCCTCAATTCCATAAGCGTTAACTGCAGTTACAACACTCATGTAGAAAGTTATGTAATGCTGCGCGAAAAAACGGAGAATATTCGGTAGAAAAACCCTTATTGCCGGGCCCTGGTAACGAAAAAGCGGATAAATTCAGTTGCTAAATTTAGAAAAAAATCCTCTAACACATGGTCTAGACAGAATCCTTATTTTGAGGGTACTTGTTATCGAAAAATCGATTGGCGGCAAAACGTCTGTCCGTCTGTCTGTGAACAACGCTAGCGGCTAAACCGTTCAGCTGATTTTTGTCCAAAATCGATATTTCCCTATCGATCTCGCTGATGTCGCAGCCCCTTGATTTAAAACCGTTATTTTAATTTCGGGGGGAGGGTATGAAACCCCTAGGACATTTTTCAAATTTAAAAAAATAAAAGGCTGCGTCGTTTTTTAAAATTTAAGATGGCGTCAACACCTAGGTCATTAGCGACCACTGTTGGAGTTAACAGTATGGTAACTATGATGATGAAACGATACGGTGATAAGGGGTGAAAGGACGAACACAAATACAACCATGCCCGAGGCGGAACTCGAACCCACGACCCTTAGGTCAGAGTTCACAATGACACAATTGCCTTAACGATCTCGGCCACCAGATCCGCTTTGATTAAATTTAATTGATTGTTTAAAGGACGTTTAAGAGAATGGTGCAGGTCTGATGTTCGTTGAAAACTGATTTTTCGAAACTTGCAAAAGTGATTTTTCCTTAATGAAATCAGTTCCTTAAAGATCGATTTTGAAATAATGCTAAGTACAATTTTTAGAAAATTTGAGTACTTTTCACGTAATTTTATGAGAAAATACGGGCGAGAAAGTACGTGCTATTTTAGTACCATTACTTTGGATTCAGATTTGATTTAGTCTTGCTTTGGAAATTGCCATGTTGGCTTGAGGTAGACTATTCAAAATAACGAATTTCGTTTACACGTCGCAGCTTCTACTACAACTACATACTTCTACTACATCTGAGCAGTTGTCGAAGCATTGGCACAAAGGTGATATGCAAATTAACCTACTGCACTACGAACACGAGAGGCTCATTCGACACTACACAGCCGTTTTATTGTGATTTGACTTTACAATCAACATCAATCCGAAAAACCTTTTTTGATCGAGAACCAAAACTTTTGAAGAAACATCAAAATAATTCTGACAGTTATTATTGTGTAAAAAGTGGTCATTTTTTGCTGTGAAAATGAGTTTTATTATAAACTAGTTTTTTGTGGATTGCACCCTCAATTGTCATCATTGCAATGATTGCACTGGTCTCGGGTATTGTTCTCAGCAAATTCCGTATATTGTGAATGTTACCCCAATTTTCCTCTTGATTATCGATACCAGTATAGGAGGAATAAAAACGTCGTGGCATTATTCATTCATTCCCTCTCTTAATATAATTGTATGTTTTAATTTAACTTACATTCTTGGGAGATACTTCAAGAATGACATTTCGATCAATAGTAAGTGGAAACTCAACTCTCCGTAAACTGAATGAAGACAATGACGTGATCTGATTAATCCTTCATAATTGAGTCCGGTGGATCATATTATAAGTGACTTTAACATCAGGGTCTTTGATCAATGTTAGTAATGTCTCGCTCCCTGCCTCTCACATTTAAACATCTACGTTCCCATCTCGTTTACGGCTATTTTACGATACGATTTTATGTTTCCCATGAAGAGTGCCCGCTGAGTTACAGGTTTCTTACCTTTGCCTTATGTACTACCTTGTCGCTCGTTTCACTTTGATTTATGTTCGAACCAAATGGAGTGAATGGGCCTCTCTTCTCTTACTAGCACTTTAAAAAATTATAGAAGCTTTGAAAAGTGTGGAAGCTTCTTTCTTGACGTTATGAAGATTTTTAGAGTATATTTGCGAGGTATGATAATGATTTTAAACTATATTGAGTCACAAAAACTTATATTCGTTTCCTTTACCAAAGTGGTTAAGTTTATTTATCACAAACACACACTCACACATACACAGACGTGTGTGTATAAATAAAGTCTCAGAACGTGCCCCAAATTAATTATTGGTTTATTAGAAATACTTATATATTTATAAAATAATTTAATAATTATTTCCGAGATATCGGAACGCCGTTCTGTCGCGTGCCGCCAGAAATCAAGCCCTTCCGAGTTGTTGCGGATTGAAATCATCTGCAACGAACCCAATTTCGTGTACATACATAAACGAAAATACACTCTTAAAACAATTTTGATCATATATTGTCTAATAAACTCCTTGGATTCCGAATGAACCGCAGTAAGCAGTGAATAGTTGGTTTAAAAGAAATCTGCCTATCCAAAAATGCGAATTTGAGAAACATAACCACTTAAGAAACACGTAAATTGTTTTGTTGTTGTTTTTTTTACAAAAGAAATGAACTTAATATATATGTTGACAAAGAAAAGCGAAGTGAGAGATAAAGAGGCAGTGGAATTGTGTAGGAGTGTCTGTTTTCTCTTGTCGCTCAGTGCTTTTTGCGTGGCGGCGTGAGAGCGGGTGGGAGGGGGAGGGGGAGGGGCTGGTTTGCGGATGCGCGACGCATTGCGGCGCGGCGACGCGCCCCCCAGGCCGTGACTTGGCGCTGCGTCCGCCTAGCGCGCCTCGGAATGTGCACCCGCCTCCGTCTAGAATATTAACAGGGGAATATAAAGAATGCCGTTTTGTGTTCAGCACCTTCTAACATACTAAACTCTCAGATAGTTAGGTTTAATATAGATGATACCCATTATATACTGAATATATTTTTCCACGTTTTTTTACCTTATTTTCAAAATTGGTTTTATTAAATCATTTGTAACGGACCCCAATGACCAGAGCAGTTGACGCACTTTTAAAATTCAATCAATTAATCAAAGCCGTCTCGGTTTCCGATGAAGGATTGGAATGGAGTGGGAGGTTCGTTATTTCAAGACGATGAAGAAGGCAGTATGTATTATCAGTCAGAAAAGGTTCTAAGTGATTATGCGCTAGGTGACAAGGAACGTCGTCAGAGAGCCGTCAAACTAGCGACAAGAGTGTAACAGGTAGTAAAGCCTCAGTCTCGGTTATTAGAAATTCAGGCCCTTCTATTTATAGAATAATTCATTTTAGGAATTTCCCTCGGACTTTCCACGTAATACAGAGGAACCTACTACTTCAGGCGACGATGTACACTAAAAAGTTGAAACAAATGATAAACTATTAAATTCATTCTCTTATTAATTTTGATCTTAAAAAACTTGAGTTGCTCTTCTGCTTTAAGTTTTTTGTGGAAGGGGGATATGTCAATTTTCAGGATTGCATCCCTTTTTAAAGTGGAAAAACTTATGAATTTATGAAATTTGATGAAAATTTGCTAAAATGTTAGTGAAAAAATTTGTCAACTTCACATTGCACTTTTTCTTTAATTTGGAAAATTAATACGTATAGATTACCCAAAAGTGTTTTTAATTTGTTGGGGTTATCTCGAAATGGTGTGCTTAATAGCCGCAATAAGAATGTCCACACTAAGCAGCATCAAAGAATATACTGCGGTTTTTACATTGGTGCATTTGACATTTGATCAGCTGTTACGGTGCCGTCACTATGGTGGCGTTCAACCTTATGATTGGATGACACGGAAACAGCTCACTTCCTTCAAATTCGGCATAATAAAAATCTAAGTATAACACCGTATGCACCATCTAAACATAACCCAGGAAACTCAATTTTTTTTTTTTTTTTCAAGGAAATGCGTACATATTGTTTACTTAGCACTGTACCGTGCTCATACGCAAGTAGGACCTAATGGTGATTTTGCTGCACCGCTGCGCAGCCTGTGGTTTTATCGCGGCTCTGTCTGCGCTTTCCTAGCCCCCCCCCCCCCGGGTGGGACTGTTTTGGCGACCGTGGTAGAGACTTATCGCTACCGCGACCCCGGCCAGGGCTCGCGACCTGTGGTTCAGACGGCAGGAAAAGAAAAGAAAAAAGACAAGACAGGCACACCTTTCCTAACCGCGCCGCCGGCAGCAAAAAATATTTCAATTCCGAACGCTTTAAAGTTTGGAAGCGTAGCAAGGCGCAGTGGGAGGTGGAAGTGGTTTGGCGAAGTGGTTTCTCGCAAGTTTGCGTGGAAGCTTGAAATATGAAAATTTGCCAAAAGTGTGTAATCCTAGTCCTAATTTAATTTTTTGTGATATCGCTATTTTCTGTTTCAATTTATTGCGGGTGTGTCAGGACGACCTATACAAATTTATGGGCGTTTCTATGGATATCTCTTTCGATTCTCAAGAAATGCGTACCTTGGATGCTACAACTCGGAAGTTGTGGAGATTCTCATAATCCTTGGCGTGAGGTGAGGTGATCATGTAAATGAAAATTACCGAAGAGAGCTGAAAAAATTGTTAGGTACTGTTACAGGCGCTTGAGCAAACTGGACACCCTCAGAGGTGCATCAAACTGAGTGAAGACAAAAAACTCAGTTAGCAGATTCTGGAAAAATGTAGATTCAGGCGTATATGCAACCCGCAATCTACTTTACACCTCAACAATATATCAGATGGCAAACTCGTGCACAAGTCGGAAACAATGCGCCTCGCAAATGCAATAATGTATACAAATCGCTGGCAATATAACGTCACGAGAGAGACACAAAAAATGTGTAATTTGTAAAAAAAAAGGGTAATTTGTGGAAAAAATGTGTAATTTGTGAAAAAAACAACAAAAAAGTGTAATTCGTCAAAAAAACAACAGAAGAATACATCAAAGTGTGATTTATATCATATTATTCAGGGCCGTATTCAGAGTCGTCACTTATAATAAGGAAAACCTTTAGGAGTTTTTTTATAGCGTTTTTCAATTCATAGACTCAACTTATCTGCATACATAAACTATAAATATAAGGGAGGTCCAGCCTTCACCTGTAGCTATAAGTCTCTGTGTGGGTTGAAAATAGTCCTAATTTAAAAGAAATGCATTACGATATTGAAGATTGCAAGCATTTTTATAATGGCATCGTCCTTCGTAGCTACTAGCCTTATTTTACGTATGTGAAACCCTCCTAAAATGCACTACGATCAAGAAAATTTAAGAAAAGATATCTTTTACCAAGATCTAAGTAGACTTTTGGTAATGGTGGCCAAAACCAGCTATAACTAATAGAGGTTTACCGTTTTCCCACTATTTAAGGCACTGCTTAAGATATTACCACCGCTATTTGTGTAGGTTAGTTCTCCCACGGATGCCTACCGACGCATGCATGTGACTGGTTGACGAGCAGCTTGATGGGCGTTTCAGGCAGGATTCAAGTGGCTGTTGCCTCGCGAGACGCTGCTAGCGTCGTACAAGTATCCACTATGAATACCATACGTGCACGCTTATTTCCTTATCAAAAGTAACTACTTATAGCCCTCAGTCCATTTAGCACTAAATGTTCAAAAAATTTAAAGAAAAATTTCAAGCCATTTTTGAGAAATGGCGTTTGTGCGTTTCTAAAAAGGTGGAATTTCGAACTCATTTTGATAGAAAACTTTCGAGTTTTTCACAAACTACGTCGGACATCATTTGAAGCACTTATACTCATAAATGCAGTGATGTATACAAATCGACAGTAATGTACATTTGAACGTTAGATGTCAAAAAATTACAATTGCGATGTTTGTAAAAAGGAACAATATAGAGCAAATGGCATTTATACCCACCAAATACACTAAAATACAAATATTCCTTCACAGAACATTTAACAATATGCCTATCAAAAGTGTTAAGAAGAAATTTGGAGCCGTTTTAGAGAAATTACTGTTATTTTCTTGTATATGTTACACATATACAGAGTAATATGTGTAGTATAGAGAAAGCTATGTAATGCTGCGAAAAATCAATTTCCAATTTCAACGAATACACTCGGTTTGGAGTTCCTTGATACCGAAAAAAGGATTCCCCCCCCCTCCAAAACCGTCCATCCCTTCTATCGACTGTGACAACACTTGCTCCTAAACTATGCATAGGAGTTTTTCCTATCTGAGTACTCCCCAGTTGATCTGGCCTCACTCGAAGCTGTGGGATTTTGAATACAGTTCTTTAATTTAAGTGTACTGTATAACATAATGAAAACGGAATTTGGCTCTTATTTGTTAAATTACAAAATAATACTTTTTTGACATTGTCTTGTCGTTAATATTTATATTAACGGCGATTTGTATGTATTATTGAATTTATTAAAACAACTTGTTCAAATGATTAAGTTTCTCGAAAACTCAAAAGTTATCTACGAAAAAGAGCTCAAAATTCCGCATATTCAGAATCACTCAAAAGCCATTTTATCAAAATGGCTCAATTTTCTTCTTAATGCTTTTGTACGGATGGTGCGCAATGCACTGTATAAGATGATGTACTAGTCATTTTGCTGTATTCTTTTGTAGTTTCAAAATTACCCAAATATATTATTTTAAATATCTCTCAGGCCATTAATATGCACATTTCCATCCATTTTGAATACGTTATTGCATTTGTGAGTGGAAGTGCTTAAAATGACTTCCAGTTAAGTTTTTCGAAAACTCAAAAGTTTTCTGTGAAGTAGCTTCAAATTTCACATTTACTGTAAAGCTTACTCGACATTTTCTTAAAAACATCTTCAAAGTTTTGAACCAAAATGTCCCTAGAAGATAAGGGTTTTTTCTTGTACAATATCGTTAAAGTAATGTTTTGGTTCTCCATTAGCAATCCAAAAACTTAAGAAAATTTCCAAATAAAATTTTGAGTGGCGATAGACGGCAGCTGGAAAGAAGATGGGCAAGACCGGAAAGCTTGCCCTGAGCAGAGAAATTAGAAAACTAATTCGAGAAAGCCTGTGCCATTTTAGCACCTAGTTTTTAATATATTTGTTTAATTTACCCGTATTTCACTCATCGTGCATGATCTAAAATTTAAAAAATAATTAAAAAATGTACTTGACATTAATGAAAGAGCTAATTGTGAAGAACAAATTTTATTTAAAGGAAGATTTTTCATCTCTAATATTGTAATTTTTGAAAGACTCCGAAAAAATTTACCTTTTGCATTTTTAGAAATTTTAGAGTTAAAAACACGGACCTATTTATTATAAGTGTATTCACTCTATTCTTAGCAGAAATTTGAAGAAAAAAATAGAATAATTTTTGAGAAAATGTCACAGGGGCTTTATGTAAAGTACCGTTAAAAGTTAAAGATTTTTTTTCAGAATGGTAGAGCTTTGAGTCTGCCAATGTACCGAAGAGTATTCAGTTTGGAAAAAAACCTATGCACGGTTTAGGCGCCAGTGTTGTTGACGGACGGACGGACGGACGGACGCGTAGAAAAAACCGTTTTAGGGTATCAGGGGACCTCAAAACGCGTAATTTCGAAATCTTAAAATTTCCAAATCGATTTGCCACAACATTACGTAACTTTCTCCATACTACGTGTATAATGGAGACGAAAGTATAAAAGTAAAAAAAAAGTCGAGCTTAGGTATTTTAGTTCTTGGAAGACGATGAAAAACTAGAAATTTTGCCATTTGTACTGTACCCTCAAAAATGAAAATCCCAGTTCCTAACTCGCAAAACTTCGAATTCGTTCAGAGCGATCGCGGAATATTACCTTTGGAGAAAATCGACTGAACAGTTGGTTTCTGATTACATCACGTGTTGGAGGAAGTTGTATATACTTTTTCGTTGTCAGGTCCCTACATTTTTACTTTTCTCTTACTTCGTAAGAAGAGAATGCATTGTAATTTTCGTCAGAATAACTATTGGCTGAACTTAGTAACAAATAATTGGATATACGTATATAGTAAATTACGTCCTCCAAAGCGTTGTGTCTGAATTCATGTTTTGTGGGTCCATGATATCGAAAAATCAATTGTCGACAAAACCGCGTCTATGGTCAACGCTAACGCCAAAACCGTTCAGCCAATTTTCTCCAAAAGTGATATTCCTCAATCGATTTAAAGGAACTCGAGGCTCTTGAGTTGGGAACAGATATGTGGATTTTAGGGTGTATATTACATAAAGCCTAAATTACATTTTCGAAAATTTTCCAAAAACGGCTCAAACTTTTTTATTTAACTTTGTCCCCGGATAGTCAGAAACGTGCTGAAAAGAATGGCACAGGTCCCATTCTCCTTAACTATCTGAATGTTCGAAAATCGCAAAAGGCTAGAAATAATGCGAGAAAGTATGTGATATTGTAGCACGACTAGTTCACCGTAGTTCCACAACGGGATACCATGCGAATTGAAATCCTGAGTGATTAGCCAGATGAACTGTCCCGCAGTCCATTTTGGACGAATGCCTGATGCATTGCGAGCTGGGGCCCTCTGGGTCCTTATAAGTAGGGGTCGCGAAGACGGAGACCAACTCGCGATGTGAATTAACGAGTCACCAAAAGCGTCTCGGGCTCTTGCGTTAGCAGCGGCGCGCGCCGTGATTTGGTAGGCGCTCAATGGCTTAAAGCCGTGTTGCGCTTTGATAAGTTGTCTCGACAAATTTGGCAACAAGCAGCCCCGAGAAACATACAAGAAAGTCGTAGTGCTATCTGAATCGGGGCGGAAGGAAATCGCGGTCGAGCGGCGGACGCTATCAGCTGCAGGGGAAGGGGCAAAGACCGGGCTTGCGTTGCGCTGCGTCGCTCAGCTCAGCTCAGCCCCGCTCCCCTTCGCTCGTACAAGGGACGCACCTAGAGCAAGCTATTCTAGCCCTTAAAATAGCCTACGGACAGGAATTGAATGAAATCAACTGATGTTTCAAGTATTATTGTGACATTGTATTAACATACGTATTGTAAACAATTTTATTTTTAATTATCTGTCATCATTTATCTTTGCAATAAGTGCACACTATTCTTTCCCCTTACTCGAGTTCGATCAGAATTTTTATTTTATTTTATTTCTGACCCCGTGGATTAACCACTTTACAGAACAGTTATAAACACATTTAATCTGCACATCGTACAATTTGATGACCCAGTTTTACGTATTGGAATTCTTTTGGGATCCTCTTCAACCATCTGGCCGTACAGGTTGATAAGGTGTTAATCCACAAAGTTCAATAAACCGCAATAATTTACAAAGCTGTATAACATTGAAAATGTATTTCACTTGGAGAACTGTTACATACTACCTGTTTAACGAAGTATATTATTATTATTATTATTATTATTATTATTATTATTATTATTATTTATATTTCATATTTCAAATTTCAAAATTTCACGCTCTTCCGGAGTTTTCAAGTATAACTCAAGGACAGAACGTCAACACATATGGTGAGACAGATGGTGAGACAGATGGTGAGAAGTTCTTGCTCCAGTGCACTCAGGTTCCGCTTCAATGATTTAGGGAGAGAACCTTGCGCACAATGTTGGTGGTTGCCAGCAACACGGCCTTCTGCATGGTTCTGAGGTGCCACTCATTTAGATAGAGTTTTTCTTTCACAATCCTCCAATCTTCAGCCACAAGCCCATTAGTTGAAATAACTACGGGTACAATATCTACCTCTATTAGTTTGTACAAATTTTTCAATTCAATTGAGAGTGGCTGATATTTTCTTTTCTGCAATAGTTATTATTATTATTATTTATTATTATTATTAATTGCCTGTAGAGTCATTTTCCTTACTTTCATTACGGAATAGTACGCGTAGAAATGTGTAATACTAGGGTATTTGTTTTTTGTTTTTTTTTCTACGTAGCATTTACTACGTAGTAGTTACTTTCGCTCCAGAACCAGCGAATGGAGAATCTAGGCGTTTCAAAGAAATGGCACGTTCAGAGTATCGCGTTCCATAAAAACGCCCGGTTCGCCACTGCAAAGTCTTCTTTCTTTCCCGGACTAACTCAAATTCTCTGATATGAGATTGGTAATTATTGAAATCACTTATTTTTAAACAAGCGTTCCCACTTACACTTTTATCCATTTCACACGAATCCACTGTTTTGTCCCAGATCAGTTGCACATTCTTATTCTTCGAAATCCACCGGTTTAGGTGGCTCAGGGCATCAACTGTTGTCACTGCAGTGCCCCTGACCGGAGGGTCCTAGGGTTCGAGTCCCGGCGGTGACAGGATTTTTGACACTAGCTTTTCAGCTAGGTCGATTTCAGTCTCTGTCTGGAGAACAATTCTAGCGGCCTGCTGCTCTGATCGGTAATTTTCCGCGGTTCCTCCGATCAACACCACGCGAATGCCGAAGCAGTACCCTAAAAAATGCGCCACGGACTGCGCGTGATCTTTCCTACCTCTTCTTTGTTTTATCATCACCCCTTACTAACACATACTACTCTCATGCATTACACTTCCATTCATGTTGAGATACCTTCGAGCTAGTCCCGACTGGGGCGTTGCCCCGCTGGTAGGAGCAGTTGAGGAAAACCCTGCTACCCGACTTGTAGGTCGGTGCGGGATCTCACAATCCCGCGGGGGAAGATCGCCACCTCCCGCGATAATACAACGCACTACACTTATGGGACTAATGGCATTAGCCGTTGACGCGCCCGGAAGCACTTAATCAGTGGAGCTTTGAAACCTCAATTGTTAATCTGTAATTTCCGAAGTTTCATTGCATTGCCAGAGAGCTTTTAAGAGAAATAGTGTTTGCTTTGAAGGAGCCTAACGTGTTATTATCTCGTACCTGTCGCCCAATATGCATTTACGACATCCACCATATCGAAGTGCATACACGACAATTACAGTAGTACTTGGGTTGCATAATGTTCGTCCCCCTTTTTTTCTGCTGTTGAATCCATAAAGATAGACTAGATTGCAGAACTTGACGTAGCCTTGTCAGTCGGAGACATTACCGTTTATTTAAACTGTGATTTGTGAGGGGAGTGGGGTGATTTATTTACTGCAGTGCGTTAGAGACGCTGTTCGTGTCTGGAGATAAGTTTTTATTATTAAAAACGGAACAAAAGCATTCAGAGCAATATTTGATCGCCAGATTTTATGCGATAGTTCAAAAAAACTTACTGATGCTTATCATATAATACGATATATATATATATATATATATATATATATATATATATATATATATAGTATTAGAGTATTAGTTGATAAGCATCAGTAAGTATACATATTTCACGCAAAATTACTCAAAGTTATATTTTCGAAAAATTGAACGTGACCTCATTTCAAGATATTTCTGATGAATACATTTTATTAAGGATAGAAAACAATCTTCATAATTGCAGTTATAGGAAGACGCCGAGAAAAACGTGAACTTTCACAATTTTCAAAAAAAATCAGGGATTTCAACGAAAATGAAACCTATATTCTCTTAAGTGTGCTTTACGCCATCCAAGAACAACATTTAATCAACAAAATTTGTTTCCAATTTTTTTTTAAATGTCCCAGGAACTTCATGTAAAGAACCCCTACCATGAAAACATCGGTTTGAAATTCAAGGGACCGTGACATCTGTCAGATGGATTGGGGAATATCCGTTTTGGTGAGAATTCTTCTTACGGTTTAGCCGCTGCCTCACACTCGGACAGTGTATGTGTCTACCGTGCACCTATCGCGCACTTGTCCTTTACCAGGAGGAATGAACTCAGGAGCGAGCCCCTAGCCCCTCATCCTCAGCCCCCGCACGCGCACAAGTACGCCTTTGGGCCGGAACGCAGTTGACCCTCACGGTAACCTCCCATCGGGCCGCCCTGCCAGCTCAGAGCTCCTAGCTATCCAGGCTAGTACCGGAGTGAAAACAAAGCGCCGCTCCCATGCGCCGGGAACAAGTTCCCTCCTCTTTGCTCAGAGTATTGGGCCACTGCCACGACGAACCTGAGAGCCCAACTGGGGGCCACCTGAACTAAGGCCCAGGCGGCTCGGAGCCCCCATCCCGACTTCCCACTGGTTATCGCCAGCTATCGACGTGGGTAACGCCGGAACCTGGGCAACCTGACGGGTGGTATCTAATTTCCCGCCGAACTTTAAAGTGGGATCCGGCGTACTCCGAAAAGCATCCTTCGCCCAATCCTGCCCAAACGTCGACGCACTTTAGGCCCAACTGGTGGGTAGCCGGGCGAACCCGACTACCAGGAGCTTAGCATCGCCTTCTCACTGCCTGCACCTTGAGGCTAACGACGTGAGCGGCGCCGCGAGACTTAGGGTCCGGGTGGTCGTCTACGCCACTAGAGACCACGACCACCCCCCCTGTTGGGATCGGACAGACTGACAGACATTTGCCGTCAATTTTTCGATGTGAAGGACCTACAAAACATGGATTCTGCCTACACAACGTGTTAGAGGAATTCATTTACGCCATATAGGGACAAGAGTTATCCACTTTTCGTTGACAGGTCGGGCAATAAGTTTTTCTTAAGGAAGGTCGGTTTTTTAAGGAAGTTTTTGCTAAGGAAGGAGGGTCAGAAAGTTTTTCAAAGGTTAAGATTTTTAAATGTACAATGCCTTGTAATATAAAATAACAAGAGTGTGCAAGGTTCGTCGGGTATCTATCCATTCGTTCATTTCATGAGCGAGTCTCATAATTGTAATATTATTTTTACAAAAATGAAGTTTCATTAATTCAGTTTTTTAATAATAGTTTTTGTAAAAACATTTGTTTTTACAAACCCACGCTGCACTTGTCATCAGATACAGCAGACTTTGGGTATTGGTTCCTCCGCAGTGTCACGAATTTTGCGTGAAAACCTTGGTGTCAGGTCACATCGTTTGTCTCAGGCGCAAGGAGCAGGCCGAGTGAACTGGTGTAAAGAATTGTTGCAAACGTTTGCAGAAGGACGTGCAGAGCAGATTTTGGAATTGCAACTGGAGATGAGTCTGGGATGTATTGATTTGACCCCGAAACCAAACAGCAATCGTCGATCTGGATCTTCCCTGACGGGAGAGCACCAGCGAAGACCAAGAGGTCCCGGAGCCTTGGACAGAAAATGGTGTGCTCCTTCTTTTCGGCCAGTTGTCAGTAGCAACTGTTGCACTTGAGGACCAAAGGACAGTGAGAGCGCAGTGGTTCCCAACTGTTTGTCTGCCAGAAGTGCTCGAGAGCATTCAGAAGAGACGACCAAAGAGGTGGGCGTGGTCTGCGCTTGCATCACGATAACGCGCCTGCTCACACAACTGAAAAAATCAAAGCATTTTTATCAGAGAATCATGTCTACAGTCCCCCCCCCCCTACAGTCCAGACGTAGCTCTCTGCGACTTCTTATTTCGAAAAGCTGAAGCAACAGAGGACGCCGGTGTGAGAGCCCAGAACATGCAGTAGCAGCCTGCGACGCATTGCTTCATTTCAGAGCTTCCGAAAGAACAATGGCGTGCAGCATTTCAGGAATGGTTTCAGAGGATGATAGATGCTGGGGCGTGGGGGGAGGGGGAAATACTTGGAGAAAATATAAGGGTAAGGATCAGTGTCCTCTTCTTTGAACGTACTTTTCCGGAACTTTGGGAGTGCCCCTCGTGGAGTTGGGGTATTGTGGGTTGAGCGTTGCTGTTGGCGAGTCGCCTAGGGAGTTCGGGCCCCTAACGAGGGGCGACCGCGGCGGCGCGCGCGAAATCGATCCGTCGCGTCGCGCCGCGCCGCGCTCCTACGCTTACGGCCAGGGACGTGGCATTTATAAACGCCTCGTGCATCCGTGGCATTATCAGAGGTCGCAGTTCGCAAAAGCGGGGACGGGTGGACGGGAGTTTGGTGCTCTCAGGAAAAAGGGTTAATAGCGGGAGAGAACCAGCTGAAGGCGAGGTAAACAGGGAGAAAAGATTTTGTAAATAAGCTATACTGCGGAAGGGCTGTACTGCGGTTTTCACACAGCTGCCTTTGAAGGATGTCAGCTGTTACGGTGTCATCCGAGACCGAACGCAACCATTATGACGTCGCTAGTGATTTCGTCATTTCGTCAGCTGTTGCGGTGCCGTCCAATCGGGACCTTACACGTCACTACACTGACGTCACTGTTGGCGTTCAACCTTCCGATTGGATGACAGGGAGGCAGTTGATTTACTTCAAACGCAGCTTAATAAAAATCGCAATGTAGTCTAGGGAACCGCGAAGCAAAAGACCCTGAAGAGAGCACTACTTGAAAATTTGGGTAATTTATTATTTTAACTACTACACATTAATGACTCGAATTTACTCCGATGTGTTACAGTCGTGTAGAGGCATTGCAATATCGAAATCTATCGGCGCAAGTATCTAAGAATAAATAGATTGACGCTCCTACTGTACGTGCGCGCAGCCCCCCAGGTCCCCAGGCCTCTGTCGCGGGAGGGACATCGCTCTTGTTTCTTGAGGTTGCCCTCTCGATCGGACTGGTTTTTGTTACATTTCCTAATTTAATTGTTTTTACAAAATAATTATGTACTATGAAATATATTCCTTATCTATAATATTTTATATATAATGTGTTATATAAAATGTGCTGTGTATATATTTACGTTTATATAAATATATTATTTGGCGCTCGTCACAGCCATGAGTATTTAACCCTCCTGCCTCCGCAGATCTCGAGTTCCGAAGGTTCAAAGGCTGCCGCGGGAACTTCCAGATCGATATTGTTGTATTTGTGAAGGAAAAGTTTTCAACCTCTGTTCTCTGAAATATGCGTGTTGGGACGACTCCAGTGTAGTCTACGGATTAGGCTGTTGGTATCTTTCCTAGCTGGATAACCGGCGTTCGCCTTATTAGCTTGAGTGGTGCCTCCGGCGCATATTTTTATGTTAAAACGTTTGGTGTGCTTTGCAAGTTCATTAACCTCATAAATGTAATAAGTTTAACCTCATAAAAATTGAGGTTAAACTTATTACAATTGCCTGGCATGCCCTTTTTCAGGCATAGAAAGTTGACGAAAATGTGCCGATGAAAATATTTAATTTGTTGCCTCCGTAAAAAGTAGTAGTTCAGAGTTTCGCCAATGTACTCCTAGTTGCTTTGAAACCTAATGTTATAAATACTTGTTATTCTCATCTTACTGACGATATTGCATACTGCTTCCTTCTGATATCAATGATCATTATCATTCTCGTTTTTATCATTTTTACTGAAATGAAACAATTTTACTCATTGTCTTCTTTTTAACATGAATCACTTCAAAAAACACTTACTCATTTGCTTCCCCTTACAACTTATTATTTTAAATGATTCTTAACAACATGCGGCTCACACAATACCCCATAGAACCATCAAAACACATTCCTTGGTTGAAAATAAGAATCGAGGGAACCGAAAGGCTAAGAATGTGCCTCTCCGTCCCTCTCCTGAGAGGAATCGCATCTTTGCAAGTGCCCAATCGAATCTTACAGAACAAGTTTTTTTTTAGAGAAATTGTATAGAATGTTCTGGAAAATGATCAGTTCCGCACCAGGAGGCCGAGGTGCGTCGACCTCATTTGTCTTGATTGATGGACCGGATTGGTTCGAGAGTGACGGACGGCAAGGACGCAGGTTTTTTCGATTAGTGTATAATGAGGTATGGCCTTGAGTAAATATTTGTCTT
The DNA here is from genome assembly GCA_011170035.1 of Teleogryllus occipitalis. Lineage (NCBI taxonomy): Eukaryota > Metazoa > Arthropoda > Insecta > Orthoptera > Gryllidae > Teleogryllus > Teleogryllus occipitalis. The sequence continues at coordinate 167,432 of BLKR01002544.1, forward strand.
CATCAAACTGTTGAAAAAGAGGTCAGGTATTTCATGGAGTTTCCAATCGGGAGTGTGTCTGGATTAACAATAATTTATTAATATCAATTTGGCACATCGTAATACGATAGGAAATGGATAATTTTCAATCTGACGGAATGCACGGACGCACTCGTTTAGATGTTTTATGAAATAGACTTGAGTGTGTGTTACTAAATATTTCTGAATTAGATGTTAATCAAAGATCTTTTTCCAACTTCCCCATACCTCTGCAGTTGGTCGTCGCACAAGATAATATTTTCAAGCTGTAAACAACCCACTGTAGAGGAACAGTGTGCGTGCAAGGCCTTCTTTCATATTCATAGAGGCCCTCTCGTCGTCGTGCATTCCGTTGCCTTGCGTGGGGAAACTGGCCGTCGCGTCGCGTCGCAGCATGTTGGTCCCGCGTGGTGGTGGTGTTGGGGGGGGAGGTCGAAGGGTGGAGGGCTTGAGGGGGCGACAGCACGAGAATAGCACGCGCAACAGGTGCGGTTGTCCTACAACGACCGAGCCGACTTGCAAGTTTACGGGCGCACAGAGTAGTGATTTAGGAGCACACGATTTCTGTTCTTTTCCATCTTTTGTTAGCCGAGCTCGATGTTGGCGGGGCCGAAACGATCGGAGGGGATGCGAGGGCGGGGGAGGGAGGGAGTGGCGAAGGAGCGCGATACGTGTTGACGCGCCCTCGAGACGAACGCGCACGAAGAAAGCGGTTGCGGCTGCAGGCACTCAACGACTAGCATTGAGATGATGACGAGTGACTGACTCTGCGACACTATAGCACTATACAACATTACTATGGAATATATAAATATTTTGATGTAATTCAGGATAATTCGCTTCCTACTCTTTGGGGAATGAACACGGAGCTCGAGAGTTATTTACACACACATGTCGCAAATGAAAACCATAAATGTCTCCGAAAGCATTGTGACGGTGACGTAAATAAGGTTCTATATTCAAAAATATATTTTTTAATTTAATAAATGCAATAAACGAGAAGGGGTGTAACAAAGAATTGGTACATGTAAGGAAATGTCGTGTATTTTGAATCGGTGCGCTGAAAATAGTAAGCAATAGGTACTGGTTTACCTGTTACAGAATAGCTGTTGTCTAACTGCATCTAGAAATGCTTTATCGCAACACTTCAGGCGCTCGCCCGATTCCACTTTCAATTTTTAAACAATTAGTATATACCGAGTGCGGAATTTTGGCACGGGTCCAACTAGCAAGTATATTTCGTGAAACCCGTACAAATAATACGAGTACCTAATTATATATGGTTGTTGCTCCGCTAGATTTGAACCACAAGTCAAATTCAATCGAACAGCATCCAATTTTTTAATTTTTTTTTCTATAATTGATGAACTCCTAAAATATTAATTACAGAGACGTAAAACGGCAGTCTCCTATCATGCAGTTGCACCAACATATACGTATGAATTTAATTTTCTAATATGAGTATTGTACATCCCATTTTCCCCCGGAAGAATTTGTAGTATTCTGAACGAACAAAACCCAAAGGGTTACGGGCGATTAAAGATGTCACGGTGATGTAAAATCGACATGTTTACGTTCCCGAGCTTCAAAGACAGAGAAATTTAGCTTCTGATGTATCAGACTTTAGGATTCGAATATTTACTTCAAACTCAGCAATATTCATTTTTCTATTGGCAGTTACACGAATCTAGTTTACTGTAAATCGAAAAGCGAACTTACTCTTCCCAAGAATTGTTGAAAGTATATTTTTGCTAATTAGATTATAATAATAATAAATCGCTGAACTGGAATCAAAACTATTAAAATATTCTTTTTTGCCCTCTAACAAAATCGTGAAAAGTGTATATTGCTTGTTTGATTTTATCGTTTGGCATTATACTCTCATTTGATAATAGCAGTGATAATTGACAAAAGAAATTGTGCCTTTGTATTTTTAAGATTTTAAAGAATCTCTCCTCTGTGTAAAATACATTTAGAAAACCGTGTTGTGCCAATTTTAAGAAACCATCGACCCAATACCAACAATTCCGCTCAGTCCTTGACGGTCAACTATTCCTTAATCCTGCATCAAATATATTTAAGGCGAAAAAATAGTGGTTCGTGTCTTAGGGTGTTGGGGAAGAGCATGCGCACATGCACGTTACGAGGCTATCGTGCATTCCCCTGGAACGGTGCGTCCCAAGCCCATAAACTGGAATGTCGTGTTCGTGGGACAAGTGGTGTTCTTGGAACCGAATTTCGCAAAAAGATGCATTTTTGAATCTCCAGTGTTTAGACTTTCAGCTCTTCTGGGTACCGCTTTCTGTAGCGTGGGTGGTCAGAAAGGAGTAAAACCTCTAAATCTACCGACAATTGAATTGAAGGTATAGTGACAAAAATAATCTTCCACAATAAAATGTAAGTGATTTTTTTTGTGTGTATTGTAATCTCATCTCTTAGCAATATTATTAGAATGTTCACTCGCCCCGCCTGGACTAGCGTTCTTGTGCCGACCGTTCGGAGTTGGGTTCCAGTATGAAGCTAAGTGTGTTTTGTTCTTTAACTTTTAGAAGCGTTGCTTTCAAAACAATGGTATACAACGTGGGGAATACGTACTAGGATCTTGCTGGTTTTACTTATAATTCATCACAATGTAGAAATTATTATTCGACATGACATTGATTGTAGTTAAGTTCACAACGAAAATTTTTGTGACTCACAAAATATAAACTTGGATCTTTGGTTCACTGCTAAAAAACATTGTCTGCTGAAGAAAATTCACCTATATCATACTGATATCTATGCTCTGAATGACATATTTAAAGACATATTTATTCCAGCAAGACACATTTTTTAATTATAGCATTGTAAAAAGTTTAATTCTTATTGAGTATACTATACCGGTAGAGTAAGGCCAAAAATAAATTAAACTTGGTAAATATTGTTGCAAATGTTTGTTAATTTATATTTTCAAAACTTTAAAAATAAAGTATATTTATATACAATATATAATGCGCACTTAAAATTTTGAAAAGTGCTTGAGACATTTGCTTTTTCGTTCATTTATATTGTCTTGCGGTTGATCTTTGAAGAAACCTGCAGAAATCTCCTGTCATTCTAGCACCTTAATGTCCTTGGTTTCTAGATTCCCTTGTTGATAAACTGCGAAACCTCTACAGTGGTAGAGGGGATTTTTGAGACAGCCGATATTTTTGAGCCGTTTGGATGTAAAGGCAAAGGTGTTAACATAATCTAGAATATATTTGTGATCAGAGCTCGCGCAAAGCGTTTACTTTTTTAACCAAAAAGACGCAGAAAGAATCCCATAAGAGTTACAAAACCGTAAGAGAGTAGGTCATTTTGTCGCTTGTATTGATCAACGGTTCGAGCCCGGTCGGAGTAAATAGTATTTTGACTTCTTGCTCTCTTTCTTACATTTTATATAAGAATAAGAACCTCAAGAAAAAATTATATGGCAGAAATATTCATTTTCATTTAAACCTTTGAAATTGTTTAAAATATTGTATCGCAATCTCTAGGAACGAAAACGACGTAAATTAAGCGTTGAAACAAGCAGATTTGAGAATCGTATTATAACGTTATATCGAGTAAATAAATTTTCCGATTTGTTTCATGTGCATTTGTTCGAGGAAGAAAAGTTTGAATAACGGAGTTCGGAAGCGTATGCTAAACGTATGGTAGGTGTAGGAAAAACGTTAAATTTGAGAATTTAAATAGGTTCCGAGTTTTGTATATAACATACTTATATAAACATAACGTGTAAGAAATCATAGTACTTTTAGAATTTTGTACGAGACATTGGAAGTACAGGACGTCTTCCTTGGTGTGAAATAGAGGCTAGGAACCTTTTAAATAATATGGAATGTAATGATTGGGCAATTGGAATGTTTTGCACATCGGTTTGAGGTGAGGAAACGTGAACGCTGGTTAGGGTTTCGTCGTACCTCCCATTTGAATGATGCGGTTGGAAATCCTGTTGGAAGCAACGGCCCTTTCATTCTCGTTAGGTTTCCGTCAACAGCGCGCGTGTTGATCTTGACGGGGTGGTCTAGCCCTGTCGAGCACAAAGGCGCCGTTGCCTGCGCCGCGCGTGCCGCGCGTGCCCACTGCCCAACGGCCGAGACGCCTTCTCGCATCAGGAGCTACGTTTACAAATCGTCACGTTTTACACATTTTGTCGGAAATTCTTGTAAAATGCTGTTCCTTGGAAGAAAAAGACTCTGTCCACTTTCTTGTTGCTAAACACACACACGCACACTTTTTTCACATTTCATAGCGGAAAGGTATTGGGCTCAGACCAAAACTTCAGGAACGAGATTTTTTTCGTAAGTTATTTTTTGTGAATTTCTGACAGAAAAAGGGGTGTGTTAAAATCTCCCCAATCCGCCAAGTTTTTGCAACATTTCATAATTTTCTACACACTACGTCCGTGTGAAAGTAAAAATTGATATCGTGAAAATATAGATAAAATTTTATAATATAAAAAATTCTAGGCACGAGTATGGATTTCAATCCAGAAGAGTGGAGATGAAAATGAACGAGAAATGACCTTACGCCTACGACAACAAATTCGTGTTTCCACCTGCTCCACCGGTTTTATAAAAGTTTGTTTTTCTGCAAATGCTTCATAAACTCGAAAAAATGATTGCAAGAAGCCAGGGATGAACGATCTATCTTGTGTCTCGACAGCGAAAAGTGTTGCCACAAATTTGGCAATAGTTTCTAAAAACGACCGGAATGGCCAGTCGCGAGCTGGAGCAAGGGTAACGAGATGAAGCCAGTGAACCTGACGAATGAATAGAAGAGGTCCTCGATATTCGTCAAGATATTCGTTAACGCCAATTATTAGAAACATAATATTCAAGTGTTATAATAATAAAACGAGGAGACATTGATTGAATAAAATTCATTAACACACAAAATGTAGGCGATTGTATTTTTCGTCTTATATCTTAGGTTAATAGTTACGAAAAATGGATAGGTTATCTTGAGATAGTGAGACGATTCCCGTTGTTTCATTGCTTTGCTTTTTTCATCCCATTTCGCGGTGCTCTCGCGGCATCTGTATGATGTATAGCATTCGTCGTTTACCGTTTGCGTGCTTTCGCTCTTTCCTTCCACCTCTTTTCCTCGTCGTGGAAGTCATTGACAATTTTCTTTCCGTTCTTCCTTCCTTCCTATCGTACTCGAATGCACATGTTGACGTCTGCACCTTTTATTCGAAGGCGCGGCATTGCCGTGGCAGACTGCACGTTTCGCCGCGCTTGCAGCCAGCGGCCTCGAGGGGAGAGGGCGGAAGTCGCCGGGCACCCTGCGGGCGAATGGCTCGAGAACGCAAAATACTCTTGAGCTGCCAGTCCAACGGAATACTAATGCGGTTGTATTTCCTTTGAAATACTGCTTTCGCCTTTATTCATTTATCAATTACGCCAAACAACTATTTCGTGTCGACGACGTTCGTGTTTACAAAGAATTCTGTTGGTAGTCAGTAAGAATGGAGGACATAGATGGCACTCGCATACTTGACCACTCTATTCCTTTTGTTCAGGAGGACTTTTTTGCAGCGTTTACTACTTCCTATCCAGATAAAAGTTCTTGTTTTATCGCACAGCGGCGTCGATGGTCTTCAGGATCGACAGAATCGACATATATGAGCTCAAACAATTTCCTCTGTGGTACATTCACTCAGTCCCTTTCATTCGCAGTAAATACTCCAAAAAACCTCACGAGTAGTAGTTATGAAATGTTCAGTCACGCGGGATTAGGTATGGAACTAAGGCTCTTTTAAACGTTCCTTGTAGTCTTTGCCAATCGTTGGTTCCTGATTAATAACAAAACAACCTCGTCTTCTGAGAAAATTGTCTTCGTGCTTTTATGTTAATAAAAGGACTGCTAATGGAAAATACAGAGGTAATTAGTTTCGAAGCATGTGAGTCTTGAGTGTTGGTTGTAAATTAAACTGGAATAATTTAATTAATCAGGAAGAGAGCTGTGGGTAGCATGCATTTGACATTTAATATTGATGTAATTGCCTTAAACCAGACATGTCTAACTGGGTAACCGTACAACGTTTTTGGGCACTGTCCGTCATTTTATTCTAGTAAGTTGGTACTAAATGGGCGCAAAATATCAGGTAAATAAAATAAGCTATCTTTTCGAGTATGATTAATAAAACAAAGACCCCTTTTTGTATTTTGTACAAAAACAATTTTTAATATTAAAATTATTAAAAGTGTTACACTCTTCAACATATTTCATACTTAATATCTCCTAATCTATATCGACTGAAGGAATCTAAACTTATTCGAATTAAAACTGAAGTAGCATTTGCGATGTCTGTTGGTAACGACTGTTACGGCATTTATTTAGTTTTTATCGAAAGTTCATTAAAAAAAAAAATCTGGAGAGAATAACTTTGTCAATTATCAACGGTATGTAGACTTTTCACAAAGTCGTCTTATCTATATACGATGAAAAATATACATCATTTCGTGCCGTGTAGTCGTTTCCTGACAGCTTGTGCTGTACAAGCTCAGTCCTTCTGGTATTCCCTGCAGCAATGCAAACGTGCTTTGGTCGATGACTGCCGTCAATACCAGGGGCGAATAATTGTAGAGTCGAACAAGTGATACAAACACTTTGATAAACTGTAAGCGATGAGGTGTAGCCAACCAGAGGTGTACCCACTTCGAATGTGGTACAAAGTAGGTAATATAAGGAGTCGTGTCTAGTCCGTGTTTTATTTTTTGTTTCCATAATGCGTCAACATACGATGTAGGTAGTACTTAATGTATCGGTTTACAGTTGCTTAAGTTTGTTCTTCGACAATAACATTGATAGCAAAAATGATCCACATTCAAAACAATATTTCCAGAATATTGATCACTGTGATTTCCAGAATATTGAATATTGATCATTATATATATATATATATATATATATATATATATATATATATATATATATATATATAGTGCATAGTACGGCCCGGATCTAAATTCTCGAGTATGTTAAAAATATAAATTCCTAGATATAACCTTTTCTGCAAACAACAACTTCTTGTACAACTTGAACGACAGGGCATTATTTTTTTACTTTTCAGACTCCTTGCCAATTGCGCATGGGGTCCCGCAGCGTTCGATGCAAGCTCTATTCTCTTCCTATTGTTTGTAAACGATATGCCGTGGTCGATTCGAATCGAAACAACAGTTCTTTGATACGAGTATTCTTTGCAATAAAGAAACATTAAAAAGTACAATATCAGATGTTTCCAATTGGTTTCGTATTAAATTAATATTAGAATTAGTAGTAAACACCTGAAATTGTCCATTTAAATGAAATGAACCCAAATGTAAGTTCATAACACTAAGCGTTTAGAATTATTTCAAATCCAGTCAGCCTTCATATTACTCGTGTATATTTCGATTTGTGTAAATTCCAGCCTGAGATATGCCATAATATTCTGGGGAATTACTTCCTAAGCTCCCATACTTTTAGATTACGGAAAAGAATTGCACGAATAATAAGCTAATCCCACCCATGTGATTCTCGTTAGCCTCTGTTTTGTAAGCTAGGAATTCTCCCGTTGCCTTGCCTCTTGGTTTACGAATCAGTTTTTTGGGCAGGAGGTAAACAATGACTTAGTCAAAGGAGGGGAAATATTTTTAGCGAATAAAGATATCTAGAATTATAACACCCGACGTGGTAATTGTTGTATTCGTCAGGTGTCAGTATCAATAGGTGACTACAGAAAATTCACATACAATACATTTTTTTACAACACATTGTCAGATGACCTTAAACGATTAAAATCTATACAAAAGTTTAAGTGCTTAGGAAAATCTTGTCTGCTGTATAGCTGTTTCAATACGATTAGAAACAGTACTGAGCCAGGAAAATAATAATTTTAATGTATAGTTACCATTTAGTCAAACAGTATGAATAATTCTAAAACAGTAAATATGACGATAACAAATATTGTATCTCAGCTTTTGTGTCAATGACCTGGATCTCGATCAGGTTTCTCATCTTGTTTTCCTCATTCTTTGAGCGACTTCCAGGATCGCTTGATTTGCTTCAGGACAAAGATAACCGTTAATTATCTGTGCATGTTTTCTTGATCTCGGTGGGAAAAGTAGTTTATTCAGTTCTTCGTTCTCTATGTGCTCGCTGTAGTCGATTCCATCACGAAGGGATAATAGCCAAAATCTGAAGCTGATGTGCTTTTGCAAATAGGGTTTATTACGCGGGAGCGAATATTTCCTTATCGATTCTTGTCAGCAACTATTGTGTTCATCCGTATTCACAATTCAACCTGTGTATGTGTTAGGTTGGGGATCTCCGATTTGAAGAAACCGTGCAGGGATCGCAACTTTTACCTCGCGTTTTTTACTGCTTTTTAATTTTAAAAAAACAACAGGTAAAGCCAACCCTCCTCAGCCATTTGAAAGGGTTTATCGGATTCATAGTACGAGAATAATATATTGAAATAGAAATGAACGGTTTACACATTCTAATTGCACATTATTTTGTAGCAAAATGCTTAGTTGAAGGATTTGTTCTATTTGCGTGGGACAGTTAGGTACGTGCTTGAATCATGATGGTAAATATTATTTAGAGAAAAGCTCATTTTGCTTGTGTTAAAATGTATAAAAACAGTGGTGAGCATGTATTTTGGAGAATTTGTTACAACCATCCTGGTAGACGTCGCAGTCGCGAGCTTCTTGCCCGAGGACAGGTCGTGGCGTGGCGTGGCGTGGCGTGTGCATGTGCGTATGCAGGTGCGCCGTGCAGCTGGCGACGCTCCCCGCCCCCCTTCCCCGCCCCGCCCCGCCCCGCCCCGCCTAGGCGCCAGCGGTTGCCTGGCCGTCTTCGCTCGCGCGGGGCGCCCTTGAATGCTGCGAGGAGGAAGAACACCTGAAGCGACGAGTTCACTTCCACAACTCCGCAGCCATTGATGTGTTCGTACGTGGCAGGGCGCGGTCACACTTTACATTTGGTTAGGGAATAATAATAGTAATAATAATAATAATATTAATAATAATAATAATAATTAAATGTGTTGACTAAAAATGTGGGCTCTTGTTGGGCAGATAATTCCAAAGAATTTGACTATACAGAAACATTTCAAAGTGATGAAACCATGTTTCCTGTATTGACTAAATTGCCTTACATTGATACGTGTTTTTAAAATTTCTTTTTATACGCCTTTTTACACTTTTACTGTACAGAATAATATACAATATAGTTGTCTGCCTACAGATATTAACTGTATTACCACCCTATGTGCATGAATGAACGTAAAATAGTTGATTTTTTGATAGTTTGGTTGTGGTTGTTTGTAATGACGTATTGCATTACATGTAGTTTGTGGACGTTCATGACATACTTAATTAACGTTATTATTTTTACGGGACATAAAGAGTACAAACAATGATCCCTTGCTTATCCTCTTGAATTGACAAAAAAAACGGGATTGTGGATTTTGTTCATTAGAATCCCTTTGACTTGTGTGCTGTGGCACGAGTCTTGACAAGGACCTCGCTCGCGCAGGCAGCGTGCCCCCAGCGAAGGCGCTGGCCGTGGCCTGCCCCGGGCGGCGCGTGGGAGGACTCCGCCTCTCTTCGGCGCGCGCATTGTTGCATCAGGGGGAACTTCCGGGTCCGGACGAATGGCGGCGAGGCGATGGAGAGGAGCTGGGACTTGAAGATACACAGCGTTGAGATCGCAGCCGGCCGGGATGGAGAGTGTCGCCGATGCTGTTTCGGTCGTGGGATGGTGGCGGCGAGGAGGCGGGTGGGGAGGAGGGGTGGGGGCGCGCTGCGGCACTGCCCCGAGGCGGCGGCGGCGGGGGGGGGGGCGGACTGCGCTGCGTGACTCTGGCGCGGGCCGGGTATTGATCGGCGGTCTGTGGGGCCCCGGCCCCGGCCCGCCCTCACCCTTGCCCCCGCCCCGCCCCATTGCTTATCATCGCTCTCGTCTCCGTCTCCCATCATGCCCCAAGCCTTCGCCTTCGTTCTCTACCTTACCTTCTCTCACGTCTCCATCCTCCGCCCTTGTATCCCTCCATCGCTCTCGCCTTTGTCCTCGTTCTCATTCTCGACCCCGTACCTCACCCCACAGTCACCTCGGCTCTCGCTTCATTTGACACCGCCCTGCTCCTCCCCCGCCTTCCTGTTGCTCACGCCCCGCTCACGCTCCCCCCTCCCGCTTGCCGTGCCCTGTTGAGCCTGCTCGGCGGGTCGCGTCGCGACCTTCCGCTCGCAGGGCGCGCTCTCGTTGGCACAATGCGCGGCTTTTATGGAGAAATTAACAACTTAACCAGTCGATTGCCCCGACCGGTTATTTATTGCTTTCCTGGGGCGAGGCCGGACGAGCCGTGGGCAGCCGGCATTCTCCTCGGACGGCGTACGTTTCCAAAGGAATAATATTCACTACATGGCTTAAGTTTCCGTGTTCCACTCCTCTGTTATCTTCGACTCCACGAGAAGCTTTTGCCCGTTGCTAATGCGTTCGTGCTTTGCGGCAATAGTGCTGCGAGGCGTTGAATGAAGGCGATGTGAATAAATCGTACCTCTTCGCGTGCCTTGTATGTGAGCGCCGAAAGAATTTGCTAAACAAGCAGCGTGTTCAATGACGTTCCAGGACGTTGGTGTCTGTAATTTGGCAAAAGTGCTTTCCAAACACCGGCACATGAAGATATTATTAACGCAACCCGACCTCCTAGGAGTCGTGTCAGCACAGCCGTTTTAAGTCTTTTGCCACAATATCATTTGTTTTGGCATGTGCATTGAATGTTCCTGGTGGAAATTCTTCCTGTGCGTGACGGGAATATCTCCTTTCCATGTTCTCGTGCGTTTCCCTGTCCGTATGTACAAGCGTAGCAATTGCTCCTGCTTCTGTGCCTCGTGTTACGTTAGGAATGCAAGAAGGATGAGGTCACTGAAATTAAAGGAGTACGACGACAACTTCGCTTGTGTAGAAGTACGAAGTCTCTTCACCGGTTACGGCGTGTTTTTCGCCTCGCGAGAAGGCGTTTATGCTAGCAAACGCGACCTTATTTTCCTCCGAGAACATTTGTTTGTTTTTTAATCTAGCGAATCCAGTGCAAATAAAACCTTTTGTGTATGTGCTGATGGTTTGCGCCCTGCAACGTCAGCGAGTTCTACTGTGTTTGCTTTGCGTTTACCAATACCCGCTCTGCGAGCAGCTGCTTAACTTGTGATAATTTATTACCGTCTGCTCGTACCAGGGGTGTCCGTCACTTGTAGGCGGTGTACGTACGATTTGAAAACGCTACGACCTTAATCGCTTAGTAGCACAAAGTCCGTTACTTTCTTCCCAATTCGTTATTACAGATCGAATAAAATCGATTGCCCGTTCCGGGCTTAGGATAAGGAACGTTCTTCGAGAATCTTGTGCATTCTAGTTCTCGATGGGAAAGGATGGTTATGTTTACAATCATAACTACAAATCCCTTTAATACTAGCAGATCGAATTGCGATTTTAGGATCTCCTCCGCACTAGGAGTAAGAAAACGAAAATATTGGGATATTTTTGTTTCGGGGTTCCACGTAGATCATATTGTCTTGTAATAACTGTTGATATGAAATGGAGTGCATCAAAAGTTAGAAAACGAACGGAATGAATTGACATGCCTGGGCAAAGTCAGTTGAAATGAATCGTGATCTGCATCTGTCTTTCCTTGCAGTTCTTAACAAAAAGGTGTTTGCGTGCGTGTTGCGGAGGGCAATAAACGGTCACCCCAATCACTCGTATCTAGCCCTCTTGAAGTCAGCTTTTCGGCGTTGACGTGCCTTGTACTGTTTGATTCCGCCACAGGCTCGCCCGTTTAGCAATTACTTACGGCAGCAGTTTGAGCGAATACGAGCGGGCTTGCAAGTTGTGAAATGATCTGCGTTGTACGTGAGTGGAGTCTGCTATCGTCATTGGATCGATGCCGATCGACGCTGAAGCCCCAGCGCTGCGAATGGCCGCACGTGTAGTGCATTGTAACGCGGCGTGTCGAGGAATGCTCCTCTGGCGCGCGGGTCAAACCCTCGGCCTGCCTGGTCGACAAGGCTATCCCCTGTTGGAATTTCGTGCTCTATTTCGCTTTGCTGTCGGGGGTGGCTCTGCACGACGCCCACCCATCTGTGGCGGCTGTATGGATGCTTGGCATCGATCTACCTGCAGACCCTGTATGAAGGGGATGAAAGTGACGTTCACGTTGCCTCCATAATGTAGAAAACTCTTGTACGTACGGATTGTTTGATTTTTACATTTAACGAATGTAGTTGCACTAATATTATGCCTCTTTATTCCTTGTGGGTTTGGTTCAAAACGCACGGAATTGTTAGGCGCTGTATAGTATTTTATTTGAATCTTTTACCTGGATATCATTTATTTAAAGCTGCGCGTTTTAGGTTCTTTGTACTCAGCGATTCCAAATCTCTTGGTTGATATTTTTGCTACCTGCCGCTCGCCTCAGCGTGCCTTGTGTTGCGTTAGAGGCGTTCGTGTGCTGGCTTCGGCCTCGGCGCCCGCTCCTCCCTCTTCGCACGCCCTAATCGCGCCTCCCCCTTTTCAATTTTTTTTCTTACGTGTGCACAAAAGGCCAAGGGGAAATAGTATGATCCCGTCGCCGCTGCCACCTCCGCCGCCGCGAGATCCCGGAATAGCCCGCACTCTCTCGAGTCTTGTCTCCGGAAGGAGGTGGGCGTGGTTTGGCAGCGGCCGCCTCGCGCCCGCCCACTCCCTTATTCCGCGGCCGCGAGGCTTCGGAAATATGCGCCGTCTGAGGCGGTGACGAGAGTGGGTACTGTGCGGCACGTTGGCAAGGGAGCCCGCTGCGCGATCGGGCTGTCGTGGCCCAGGTGGGGGCGTGGTGGCGCGCAGCAGCTGGTGGCGACAGCGATCCTTAAGAGACGAGGTCCTAGTGTTACAGGGAATACCTGTTTGCTAAATATCCTGGCCACGAGAGAATTAGACTATTAATCCTTAAACACGGTGATAGAGGTAATGAACAAACGGACGGACTATTTGTGTTGTGTCTTTGTCAATCTGCGTGGAGTGCGGAACGGTAGGCTGCCACAAACGATTTTTGCGGAGCGCTGATGGGAGGAATCGGTCTGGCCCACACGCTCAAACACTGCGAACCCTTGGTGCACTTGCATCAAAATCGTTTCTGTCTTACCGGTTGGTCTTTCAACCTGCTTCCGATTTCTTCTTTCCTTCACTAGTTACAATGTGGTGTATGACCTGCGCTGGTCCACTTAAGAGATTTTTTTTGGAAGGAGTACTTTTATGTCCTGAATGTATTACCTTCCTAATGTTCGTATGACGTTCATCTCCGACTGCCTTCTTGTTATTACTTTCTCGCTACCGCTTACGCAGCTGAGAAAGTTAGGTAATGCTGCGCGAAAAAAATGCTGCGGCGAATTTTCGGCACAAAAACTCTAATTTAGGGCCCTGGTAACGAAAAAGTGGATAAATCCAGTTGCTAAAGGGTACCCCCGGATAAGGTGGTGAAAGTTCCCCTAAAGTAAACTACGTATGAGTGGTTACATTATAATTAAAACATAAAAATAGTATTCTTGGAAGGTTTCTTAGCCCCCATCCCACCACCCACACCCCTCTTCATCCCACCCCAGCCAAACAGGTTTTTTTTAATTTTAATTTTTTCGGCAACTTAACACTATTTTATCTGACTTAAAAAATATGATAATTAAAATAATTTATAGTATCAGAAAAACAACTTAAAACTATTTTGTCTGACTGAAATATGATAAATAAGAAAACAATTTATACCATCAGAAAAACAATTTTTGATATTTTCTCAAACCCAAATTCAAACACAAAAATAGTTTTGAAAAAAAATTGTCTTAAGACCACGGAACGGGCTCGAAAAAAATCTCAAACGTTCCTCTTAAAACACAAATTGTTGTGAATTATTTTCAGATATTTTCTACACCTGGACTGCAGTTAAAAAAAATAAAATCAATTTTCCCGCCTTTAAATCACCTTGACTGTAAGTCAACTTTGAAAATGACTACAACAGTTCTGTGCATTTGTTTGAATGTTTATTATACATTTGTATTCATTGTCGTAAAACCCTGTAATATTTTGATTTTGGAATTTAGTTACAAATTATCATTTTTTTGAACCTATCTAATGAGCTAAGTAAACAAACAATAGCCCCGGAAGAAACTACAGAACATCAAAATGACTCTTGAAAAAAAGTATTTCATGTAGAAGCATACCCGGCTACGACATGAAGGAATTCAGAGAGCAGTGAGATTATTGAATAATTGAAACAATATTTCTACACTACTCAAAACAATTGAAAATACAAATTTATTTATTTAGCGATTAAAAATTTTACAATTTTTGTCTGGCGATGGTGTTCTCAGGAACGGCCGATTTGAAAAGGCCTTTCATGGAAAGGTAGCGTGTGTTCTGAGACATAATTTATGCTGTTTCAGCACGTCCAGTGGGTGGTTGTGACTCCATGTGTTTGTTATGAGAGTAATGCGCTAAGGCAGGGCCGGGTGGGGCGGGGGAGGGAGGGTCAGGCACTGGACGGGTGCGGGCGGGGAGAGGAGAGGAGACAGAGCCGAACCGACAGGGTGGGTGGGATGGGGCGGGAGTGTAAATGAAAGTAACTTTTATTTTACATTAATGTTAGAATTCATCCATTTTCCTGCCTGAGATGTGATTGTGGTCAATAAATATCGGACAACGCCGATATCTCCAATGAGTGGATATAATAATTTATAAAACTACTTTTCTTTAAATAACCTTACCTTTGTAAATAAAAAAAAGCTACTGAAGATCTGACCGTGCTTGATGAAACGAGCGGATGTTGATGGAGCGTCTTTGGGCTTCTCCATTCCTTGCGTACGCGCCGTTGGATCGCCCTGAACGAACGCCATGGAAATGATCTATTGGCTGCCCGTGGTGTGCCTGAAGCGCACTTGTGGGTGCTGTCGTGCGTCCGAAAGTGAGAAGTGGCGACTGCAGCACACAAACCTACTTGCGGCGCCGGCGAGCACCCTGCGGCTGGGGCCGCCCCCTTTCCGGGCGGCTTTCTCCGGTCCGGGCGCCGACCCCGCGCGGCCCCCGCCGCCGCCGAGCGCCCGCCGCCGCGCCACCCGGACGACCAATGCTCTATAACGTAATTTACGACATGGTATGAGATCACGGTTTCGACTACGTGGTAAAGTCAGAATCAGCATGCAACAACTTGCACATCTTTCGGAATAGTGCTACGTGGTATATAAGACAACTTCATAGAGAACTGGATGTAGAACAATTACAATTTACATTGAATTACTCTCCAAAATATTTTCTGACCTACACACTGCCTCTTGAACCAACCACATTAACCTCTGTTAAACCAGCATTGCTCTTACAGCAATTCTATCCCGTCTCCCAAAAGATTTGTTCCGTCCCCGATAACGTAGTGAAATAATTATATCACTTCTCACTGTATCTTGCTTTCCTCTTGCCTACAATTTGAGGAAATTAACAACAATCTTCATAGAGGTACCCATTGGGGATATCCTCCCTCAGAAATAGGGGTATCATGGAGGTGATTTGCAGTTACTCGTACCCGCCGGCCATTGTAGTGAATCCATCCATTACAATGCATATAAAAAAGCTAACACCTGTAAAAATGGTAATCTCACTGATCAATTTTGTGAGTAATTTTTTTTCAATTGGTATTTAACGGATATTTTGAATGTAGCAGTCAACAGGCCAAGATCATGCAGCGCTCTCCCTGCTTTTTTTTATATCGGCGTTACTAGGTCCAATAAACACGAGTCGCAAAACATCAAAATTACTCAAAAAACGTTTTTCTAACATATGACAGTATGTACATCATTGGATTCGTCTTTTTACATTCGTCATGATAGACTAAAAAATAATGTATAGTTCTATTTCAAAACCCCAAAGTTACCTCAATATCTCGTAAAATAGAAGGAATAAAATGGAAATATATGTATAAACTTGCCCCATGCCCTCATGCACTTCTTGTGCTGTGAAAAATGTGTTGCAATAACTTCGAGAGAGAGGGAGAGAGAGATGGACAGAGAGAGAGAGGGAGAGAGAGATGGACAGAGAGAGAGAGAGAGAGAGAGAGAGAGAGAGAGAGAGAGAGAGGTGGACAGAGAGTCTTGGCCTCTTCCACTACTTCCATTCTCAGGAGAGGGGTACAGCTGGCCTTGACAGGATCCGATTCTCTTCCAGACGGTGCGGCAGGCGGTTGATCAGAAGGTTACGGAGCTCGTTCAGTAAATAAGTTAATAGAATGAATCGTTTCGTATGAAAATCAGGATACTGAACCGTTCGATTCGTATTACGAATGTATTATAAGTTAATAGGAGCCCAATGTATCGTTTCTAACGGCAAATAATGTTATTTATTGCTTAAGTATGGCAGGAGTTAAAATTTCATGTTACAAGTTAAATTAGATGAGTATATTTTTCGGCAAGGCTGAGCTTTACTCCCAATTTCTTGTATTTTTCTACAAAATTGGGTTTTCGGTGATGGAGCATTTGAAGTTTTGTTTCGTTATTTGCGCCGTGGGGGAATTTTGAAAGTGATCCAGTGGTGCCAAAGTGTTGGTTAGTTAGCATTCTTTCATATTTGCGATGTTTGTAAGAGAGAAATGGTTTTCACTGAGACAAAGGATTTGAAAAATGGAATAGAATGGGTGTGGAAACAGAGAGGAGAAAATGTACATCATGTAAGGCATCTGCGAGAAAGGAATCTTGGTTTGTGTGTGGAGTTAGTTTTCGCTGAAAGTGAGCCATTGAATAGAGAGTGGTGTTGAGATTGATGAGAGCAAGTTTGGCAAAAGGAAGTATAACACAGGAAAACGAGTAGAAATGAAATATTTGTTCGGTGGTGTGGATAGTGGCACCACTCGGTTCTTTTTCGTTGTCATTGAAAATCCCGGTAAAGACGCACTTCTGGACATCATTAAGATTTGCATGAAGCCGAAATCGATTGTGATTTCAGATTGCTGGGAATCTTATGATTGTCCTAAAGACGAAGATTATACTTATTTGTGCGTCTTTGAAATTAAAGGACCCCGAAACTGGTGTGAACATCGGTTCTGTAGAGGGTACTTGCAGTGCGATGAAGAGGGCTCTACCGAGTCTTAAAGTAGAAAACCAATTTGAAAGTTATTTATTTGAGTGTATGTAGAGGAGAAAAGTTCGGTAAACGAATTCAATGAATGAATTTCTAAACGGAATTATTGAAATGTACGACCCGAACGATTAGGTAAGTTTACTTTTGTATTTGCTTTGTAGTTTTGCGTAAGTGAGACGACATTCATAAATCGAGTTGTATTTTATTTGTAGAATTTTGTGATTAGCAGGGGTTGGAGGGCGGCAGCCCTCGGTAAGTAGTAACATAGTAACAGCAATACTAGTAAATTGAAGTACCAATATGTGCGTTTTGGGAAAAACGAATGTTTAAATGTACCGCGTAAATTTTGGTTCACTTCTATCACACATTCATCTGTTCAGATTGTTGAAAACCGACTTCTTTCTGGTGAACGAAATTTTTCGTGGCAAAGGAAAGGACACCGTGAACTTCGATTTACCCGCCGGATTATTATCGTTCACCAGACGGTATTAATTTATATTTTTTAGAAACATGTCAATAAGCAGTTTACCATTACTATTCACTTCTCAATATTTTACGATTTATAACATCTAAGGCGCTTTTAATGCAAATCTCCTACCACTAATTTTACGTTTTATAACGTTGAAGATGCATTTAATGCAAAGACAATAACACGGCCTCCTACCACTCTAGTAGAAGCTAGTATAAATTTATGAAAAATGAGTTAAATAATGTAACTATTACTACTGATTCAATTACTCGTATCCCCTGCTGCTACTTGAGTGTGTCAGGTGAGATTATTTGCACATTACACTTCTTGAAGTTGGTGTAAATTTGCAATGTATCACTTGAATGTAAGGACCTACTTCTAAGTATAATCATTCATCTAGTCGGAATCCGTGGTGATCTGGGACTATTGAAAGTCTTACGTTTGTCTTAGAGAAAAAGGTTATCGCCATCTCAGCGTCAACCACTTGCTACATTTCAAGGACCCTGAAACCGGCGCTCCACAGTGGGTACAAACAACACGTCTCTAGGCAATGAGCAAATGGAGAACTATTTGTTCCAGTATAAATGGTGACACAAAAAGAATCAAATGACAAAACAAGTTTTGTTATATACTTTTATTTTAAAGATATCAAAAACGTGCATAATCCGGAGAAATGAGATGAGTATTAAGTAGTCATGTGTTTCGTTTCTAGAATTGTGTGGTTGCGGAGTAGAAGATATTGGGGGCGGCAGCACCAATAGAATACTATTAAAGTAGCGGCAGAGTAATATAATAGTACTGGTGTGGGATAGTAGGATTTAAGAACAGCTGTTCACAATATAGTATTATTAAAGTAGTAATATATTAGTAATAACACTTTTACAGTAGTGGAATTTTTATTTAAAAAAAGTGTGTTTAAATGTACCGTGTAAAGTATGAATCATTTGTATCTTTCACCGCACAAGACAGAGATGGAAGATAGATACAGTTGTAAAGGAGACCGTGACAGCGAAAGTGATCATGACTGACGGGGTCGGAATCCCAAGATAAACCGCATTGTCTTCAGTAAAATACTTTTGGCGCAAATGAAACACTATGCGGATGCACAGCGTGATTATTCAGGCATATTGCAGGCAAAAATTCTGTAGCAAAGCTTCACATGGACTCGCATACCTGGTATTGAAAAAAAGTAGACATAATCTTGTTTAAGATTCTCTGAATTTTCTGAGGTAAAATGAATGTTTGCTCAGTAATGGCTTTTGTAAACATTCCTCTAATCTCACACCCACAAATTTCTCTGTGCTACGAGACAAACTACGATCGATTGCAATTCGCAAAACAAAATAATGAAGAAATGACGGCCGATAAGTGTTCGTTCTATTAATTTTACGATTTTATTAAAAGTTTATATTATACTATAAAACAAATGAAATAGAGCAAGCTATATCACATCTGGAGCTCACTACGTTTCATTTAAAGTAAAAATCATGAGATTTGGTTGGAGTGCACTAATTACTTTCTAAACGAAAACCCTTGGTAATGTTTGTAACGTCGCCAGTTTTGGTATGGAATATTCGATTATTTCTGTTATTTACATTTTTTTAGTAATGTAATTTGGTTTCGAATGCCAAAAAATTATTGGAAAGGTACGTGGTTAAATATGAGATTGCTAACATATTTGGGAAAAACACTGCAGTGTATTCTGTAAATGGTATTGAAAATAAGTTCATCTTAATTTTCTGAATGGATAATTATCACAGCCAATCTACGAAGTTTCGTGTTTCTAAAAAGTTTTCGCTGTAAATAAAATATACCTTGCGCTAATTATGTATACATACATGTAATTAGAGCAAGGTGTGTGTGTATGTATTTGGCGTTTTGGGTCGGTAGTCCGACTTCGCCGGCCAACTACCGGTGTCCCCCTTGCCTGGGCCTAGTTAAATTCACATGCTTGCGGTAAGAGCGACATGAGGCAAACATGACGTATTCTCTTCACCGTAACTAGCAAGATCCGCCTGCTTGGGCTTTTCTTCGTCGCACAGCTACAGAAACTGGGACGATTTTGAAGGATACACACACACACACACGCAAGGGCTGTTCTACTAAGTGTGAATTTTTTCACAGATGTGTACTACTCCATTTCAACCTTTACATGATTTTGTTCAATGTAGGCCCCGCCTACTTCCATGCACTTTTTATAGCGTCTCTGCCAGTCCTTCAACACGTTTCAATCCAATCTTTGCCAGGTCCTTAAGAATCGTCTTGAGGACTGCTTCAGAGGTCTCAAATCGAATCCGCCTAAGCTCTGCCATTAGTGATGAGAAGGGTGCAAGATCAGGGCTATGGGGTGGATGCGGTAAACAAGTAATGTTGAATCGAACCAGACACCGGGGATAATCGATTTCAAAAACGCACTCCCTCCATTATAAAGAAACACAGCACCTCACGACTTGTCTCCGTTCGCACAGACTTTCGTTCTGAAGTCAACAGACGTGGCACACAACGGGCACAAAATCGGCTCATACGGAGATTATCGTGCGTAATCGTAGACACTGCTGTATAAAATTCTCAACACTTCATTGGGTTTACGTAATGTTATCCACCGATCCTCACGGACAATCACAGCAGCTATGGTGATGTTGACTTCAGTCAGAGCAGAAGCCGAAACAACTGGCCCACCTTCCTTAGCACACACTTCTTTCAAGTCCTTGAACCTTGAGGTAGTGCATCTTCACCGTACGCTTCCTTCAGCTTTTCGAAGGTTTCAGTGGGTGTAAGGTTTAAATGAAAACAGAATTTTATTGCACTGTACTGTTCCTCTCACGTCACCTCGATTATCTGGTATGCGAAATGCACGGAGCGTCTACAAAATAGAGCGTTACTACCGACCTACCGGTACGAGTGTGCGGCTGCCTACGCACGTTATACGAAAAATCCCGCTCTTTTCAAATATTTATTACAGAAAAGCTATCACGAAGATAGGGGAAAAAATCAGTCTCGTTCTTTGTTGATCAGCCTTCGTATATATGCACACGCGAGAGAAATTAGAAAAACACTATTCGGACTGTATGCTATCGAAGTTGCTTCGCGTTTGCCATTATTTAAATGTAGAAACGCATCGCACTTGATGCACAAGCGTCGTTTTGCCCTCGTGCTTCAAACTCGTTGATCAGCTTGATTGAGTCCTCGCTAAGACGCATTATTGACTCGAGAGGTTATTTACTTTCCGCCTCTCACTCTTTATAAATTTACGCTCATAAAACATAGTAATGGTGGCGTCGCAAAAACAGCGCGCTACGGCACCAAACGGAACGGAGGCGGAGGGCAGCAGTAAAAGGTATTTATGGCAGCAACGTGTGTAGAGTGCCGGTTCGTGAGTCTTAAGGCAGAATGCGCTCCGACGACTGTCAATTCGTCTCGGCAACCTCATCGGCTGCTGCACATAGTACGTGGGTGTTTACTTACAATTCTTGCCAAATGTAGTGCTAGAATTTTATCCAAGCTGTTTAAGGAAGCGTTATCTATATAATGACAATTCCTAATGATTCTACCATTGATTATAGTTTTTTCATCAATTTCTCATTTTCTCTCGAGTTTATTTTTTTGATACATCCTTGTGTTGTGCGTCCTATACGACTGATATTTTTTGTTTTATAAATTTTGGTCATTACAAGCTCGTTATTATTTTGTTTTCCTTTGAATTGTTTTTCGAATTTTATATTTTAATACCCTGAATTTTCCCATTTTTAATAATCTAGCTTCTGAAAGTTATTCAAATTTATTCTGGTTGAAAACACATCATCACTTATCATTACGATCTTTACCTCATCTTGCCTCACTATGTTTTGGTTTTTAATTTTTAATATTCAAAGTCTTAACAAAGTATTTAATACTACACAAAGTATGTTGACGCAAATAGGCAATTTGGAAGTCCGAAAAAGTTGTTTTTTTTTTCTTCTTCTCCAAAAAGGGATGTCAGTCTGTAAACCACACTAGCAGCAAAAACAGGAAACAGGATTTTCACAAAAATAGGTATTCTTAGAATGATCTGGCTGATGTCACGCCAATTTAATTTGAAACACATCTTGTAATTTGTGGGGTACTTTATAGGAAGTCACAGAAAAAATTACGAACATTTTCTCAAAAATGAATCCAAGATTTTTCTTTGAAATGTTCGCCCTGTATACAGAAAAGTATACATATAAAAATGGCGCAGATGCAGATATTTGTCTTACTACATACCGTTCTCAAAATTGTTATCTTGGTGAATCGTCCCTCTCCTAACACAATGTCCAATTTTTTCGTTGCATATTTTACCTATTTAGTTCTCTAAGATTATTTTACATATTTTCACAAATTATTTAATTCTATCAATTTTCTGTCTGAACGTCTGTCTGACAAAGTGTGTACGTCTGTCTGTTTGTACGTCTGTCTGTTTGTACGTCTGTCTGTTTGTACGTCTGTCTGTTTGTACGTCTGTCTGTTTGTACGTCTGTCTGTTTGTACGTCTGTCTGTTTGTACGTCTGTCTGTTTGTACGTCTGTCTGTTTGTTTGTACGTGTCTGTCTGTTTGTACGTGTCTGTCTGTTTGTACGTGTCTGTCTGTTTGTACGTGTCTGTCTGTTTGTACGTGTCTGTCTGTTTGTACGTGTCTGTCTGTTTGTACGTGTCTGTCTGTTTGTACGTGTCTGTCTGTCTGTAGGTGTCTGTCTGTGTGTACGTCTGTCTGTCTGTGTGTACGTCGGTCTGTAAGTCTGTGTGTACGTCGGTCTGTAAGTCTGTGTGTACGTCGGTCTGTAAGTCTGTGTGTACGTCGGTCTGTAAGTCTGTGTGTACGTCGGTCTGTAAGTCTGTGTGTACGTCGGTCTGTAAGTCTGTCTGTCTGTCTGTAAGTCTGTCTGTAAGTCTGTCTGTCTGTAAGTCTGTCTGTCTGTCTGTAAGTCTGTCTGTCTGTAAGTCTGTCTGTCTGTAAGTCTGTCTGTCTGTCTGTAAGTCTGTCTGTCTGTCTGTAAGTCTGTCTGTCTGTCTGTCTGTAAGTCTGTCTGTCTGTAAGTCTGTCTGTCTGTCTGTAAGTCTGTCTGTCTGTAAGTCTGTCTGTCTGTCTGTAAGTCTGTAAGTCTGTCTGTCTGTCTGTAAGTCTGTCTGTAAGTCTGTCTGTAAGTCTGTCTGTCTGTCTGTCTGTAAGTCTGTCTGTCTGTCTGTCTGTAAGTCTGTCTGTCTGTCTGTCTGTAAGTCTGTCTGTAAGTCTGTCTGTCTGTCTGTCTGTCTGTCTGTAAGTCTGTCTGTCTGTCTGTCTGTCTGTAAGTCTGTCTGTCTGTCTGTCTGTAAGTCTGTCTGTCTGTCTGTCTGTCTGTAAGTCTGTCTGT